>VXAV01000935.1:143453-162675 GCA_013399715.1 Alectura lathami
CCCCCCCCCCCCCCCCCAGCTGTCTCTCTTCGCAAGATCCCCTAGTTTCAGAACGTTTTGCTTGGATTTCAGTTCTAATATTTTATCTCTACAGTGTTGGGGGAAAAAAAAAAAAATAAGGGAAAAAAATAAAAACAACAGAAGAGGTTGCTGAACTATTTTTCAGTTATGCTCTTTAATAAACTTAACGTCTTCATCTGTCTGCACAAATGTCTGCTTTTGGAAGTTCCATATCATGTCATAAATGCTACTTGTTTGAACAAGCAGAGATTTATTTATTGTGCTGAAAGGACTTTCTGTGCTCCCTGCCTCATTTGCAACATTATTGCCGATTGATTTCTGCTGTACCTATTATTGACTTGCCAGCAATAGTCTAAAGCAAGGTTGGGTCCATGTCAGAAAAATTTGTTGCTTTACACAGAGCCTTTTTCAGCACCGGTCCCTCAATATTGTTTCCCTCCTCGGCTACTGCTCCAGTAAACGAAAACAGCTAGCTGTTGTCTGAGATGAAGAATAATTGGAAACATCATGCCTGCTTCTTTCAGCGCGAGGAACAATTCAGCCATTTAGGGCTCCTCTAACACTCCTGAACGCCGATCTCCTGAAAGCCTCGTGTCCATTATTCGGTCGGGAGGAATATTAAAACTTACAAACTCCTGGCAGCCCTCTCCCCGCTGCACAAAGCAGCTGGCAGCAAACCCCGCGCCGGATCTGAATCGCCGCATGCAAGAAGCCGGCGGGCAGAGCTGCTGCGTCTTACCTGGGTGCTTCCCAGCCGAGGACCTGCCTTGCAAATAGCAATTAGCAACGCCTTAAAAACATCCTCCGGGGAACGCTGGCTGTGATACGGCTCTGCGGGTAGCCTTTTGTTCGCCGCCGTACGACGGCCCCCGGGCTCGCAGCGCCGGCTCCGGGATGCTGATCCAGCACGAGCACAGGACGGGGGAGAAACATCCACATTTCACCTGGAGCCCTGAGGCTCTGGGAGCTTTGCTTGTGGTGCCCTGGAGGACGAACGAAGTGCCAGAGGTAGGGCTGGAAGGTATCCCACGGGTACTGGATTGCAGGCTCCTGCTCCGAATCCTTGAGCCGGTGCCTCCGGAGGGATGATTCCGCGACTTCGCTAGGTGCTTACTCTAGCTGGAAGCGCAGGCACAGAAATCCTCTGCCTTAAACAGCAAAGAGAATGGAAACTCAGCACAAAGCACGTTTGTGTTGCCTCCTTCCCCAGCAGCTGGCTGTGACTCATCCCTTGGTGTCCCCTTGTAGCCCTACCTTGTATTTGCCATCCCCACGCTGGCCTGTGACATCTTCTTCTTGGTTTTGACCACCCAATTTGGTGCCTATGATACATCCAACAGGAAAATCTCTCCCTCACTTCTGTCTTTGAACTTCAAGCTCTCTCCTGTGGTCTCCATCTTGCAGACATGCTGCATGCCAGTTCCCTTTCACTTTGAAAAGCTATTTCTGGCTCTAAACACAAATGTCTCCTGCCTTCCCAGGAAGACATAGGCATGGCATGCTGCTTGGATAATGATTCTCCTTGCTTGTTCTGATGAGAGGGTGCAGAACAATCCCAGCACCCTTTGATTTAAAGGGAATGTCAGCCCCATGCCTCCACAATTTCCATGGGGAACCAGCTATAATTGGGACAGACCTGTTCAGACACAGTTCAGTTCAGCCTGTTGGCTGTGAGGATCTGTCTGGCTTTCCCTTCAGCCCTTGTTTTGCTGCTTTCTCAAGGCTCTAAGCCCAAGGGCCAGGAGGGAGACAGGGAAATAGTGACTTCCATGGTGAAAGGATCTAAACCAACACATATGTGGAGTTTATGCCTTGCTTATGGACCAGAAACTGTAAAAGAACTGAACCCACCAGCTGTCCAGAGAGCTGATGGGTAGGCAGGTGGACCCCAGTGTCTGAATGGTGCAATGCTGGCATCTCTTCCAGCCCAGACTCCCCACCAAGCGGTCCCTACACCTGAGTCCCAGGCAGGAAAGAGGAAACACCCGAGCCTCCAGGAAAAGCTACCACAGATTTCATTACTGATACTCACAGATGACAGAAGGTGCTTAGGTACTGTAGTGATAGACAAAGCAAGAAGACAGACACAGTGATACAGGACACCATCACCAAACCTTGCCCTTGCAGGACTTCCCAGTCCTGTTTGCACAGCACAGATTGGGAGCACACATCTGCTTCCAGCCTTTATATCGTAGCAGTAAAGAAAATAATGTGGTTATTTTGACCCTTCCAACAGACTATCCCTGAGCACCATGCAAGTACCAGTGAGTTAAATTGCACAGCAGCCCTATGAGTAAAACAGGTGTTTCTGTGTCCTTTTGATGGATAATACAGAAGGAAAAGTTGGAGACGGACACACAGCCCAGCAGAGCCAGTGTGGATTCTCAGGAGTGAGCTCCTGGCCCTATTGAAATGAATGGAAATCCTGCCATCGGCTTTACTGGGATTTCAGCCCAGAACTTTTGGATCCTTTCTGCACACTTCCCTTGCTGCCTCTGCCTGATATACTAAAGCTGTAAGAGGCATCAGTTTGCGTCATGATTTGGGCATCACATGAAAAAAGCCTTGTGCAATGAACCTCTTGTGCTACCAGAGTAATTTTTGCCAATTAGTGTGGCAGTTCTCTCACTTGGTTCCAAAAGTATATCTGGCTGGCACAAAGGCATTTTATATTATATCATATTGTATTATATTAGTCCCTGGAAGTCCAAAGTAGTACCAGGAGAGCAGTAGGGTCCAGCTGGAAAATGTGTTATAGCCCATAAAACACTATCCTTTGAGTGTGAAAGGTTAGACTGAATTATCTAGCTATCTCCTCATTATTTATCATGGTTAATTACTGGATTACATTGATGCACAGAGGCTTCTGTCCTCTACTGTTCTGGATAGTGCCTCCAATGAGACGACATGCAATCTGCCTGTGCAGGGCAGGGAGAAAATCCTCTTAACTTCTACAGGCAGGCTGCAGACAAGTTGCATCTGGGTGGCCACATCTCCAAGACATGCCTGAAAAAACAAGCAGGTCCTGCCAAAAAGGAGAAGATTTGGAAGAACAAGACCTTCTGCAGCCCGTGGCCAACACATTTGCTTCCTACCTCAGCTGTAAGATGCAGCTGTTGTCTAGCTGTAGCTAGCACTGTTTCCAGGGGATTGCTGCCCTGCTTGTTATTGCACCAAATTTTATAGAAAGGGAACCTGAGGCATGCACAGAGGGGAAAGTGGACAGATTTGGGGGTTGGACCAGATGATCTTTAAGGTCCCTTCCAAACCAAACCATTCTATGATTCCATGATTCTGTTTGCTGCCACCCAGTATGTTGGATACAGCAAGGTTAGAGCACGTTGCCCACTGATTTCTCCACTTGGTCTTCACACCTCATGCCAGCTCCCTCCTCTGTTCCTGCTCCTCAGCTCCCCAGCCTACCGGGCAAAAATGTCCTGTGAAGGAGCAACAAGTATAGAATCATTGAATCATAGAATATCCTGAACTGGAAGGGACCCACAAGGATCATCAAGTCCAACCCCTTGCTCCACACAGCTCCACCCAGAATCCAAACCCTGTGTCTGACAGCAGTGTCCAGATGCTCCTCAGCCACTCCTCTCACATCTTGCCCTCCAGACCCTTCCCGATCTTTGTAGCCCTCCTTTGGACAATCTCTAATATCTTTATGTCCTTCTTATATACTCCCACCTGGAGTACTGCATCCAGGTGTGGAGTCCTCAGGACAGGAGGGACATGGAGCTGTTGGAGCGTGTCCAGAGGAGGGCCACAAAAATGATCCAAAGGATGGAACACCTCCCCTGTGAAGACAGACTGAGAGAGCTGGGGCTGTTCAGTCTGGAGGAGAGAAGGCTCTGGGGAGATCTGATAGCAGACTTTCAATATCCAAATGGGGGCTACAAGAAAGAAGGGCACAGGCTCTTTAGCAGGGTCTGTTGTGATAGGACAGAGAAATGGTTTCAAACTGAGAGAGGGGAGATTTAGACAAGATATAAAGAAAAAGTCCTTTACACTAAGGATGGTGAAGCACTGGCACAGGCTGCCCAGAGAGGTGGTGGCTGCCCCATCCTTGGGGACCTTCAAGGTCAGGCTGGACAGGGCTCTGGGCAACGTGATCCAGCTGTAGGTGTCCCGGTTCGCTGCAGGGGAGTTGGTCTGGATGGCCTTTAAAGGTTCCTTCCGACTCAGATGATTCTATGATTCTGTGATTCTATATTTTTGTGTTCATACTGCATACAGTGCTTGAAGTGAGGCCGCATCACCAGGTCATGCACAGCACTTCCCAAAGCACCTGCTTTCTCTTCAAACGTCTGTATTCTACGCTGTGAGGAACCTAAACTGCACTTTATAGCACAGACCTGGTGGTGCCACCATCTTCTGAGCTATGGTTCCTCATGTGGTGAGAGAATCCTGTGGGAAGGTGCTTTTGGAGGCAGAGCAGCTTGAAGAACATCCTCCCTCCTCACTTTCACTCAGACTGGAGGTGGCACGGCTCATCCCCTGCTGAGCTGAGCCATCACGAGGAATCAGCTGGTTGGCAGTGAAGACAGAGGCTGACAACTTTGTGGGAGGCTGCAAAGTGATGTCACTGCCCCAGCCACAGCCTGCAAACCCCAAAGTTCACCCCTGGTCAGCTCAGCATCTTTCATCCCTACCGCAGCAGTGCAGAGCAGTGCCAAACAACTGCCAGCATTGAAATGTCCACAGCAGCCATGGGTGAAAGGAGCTGGTGGGGTTTGGGTAAGTAGTACGAAGTCGTTGGAGCCAGAGCTGGTGCAAGGAAAACATCCAAACCCTGAAATCACTGAGCAATCACTAGATGAACATGAGCAACAAGTCAGGGAGGCAGATGGACTCATGCACATGAGGTGCATCCTTCATGAGTCAGGTCCCTGTCAGAAGGCGTGTGACCAGGAGCAGGAAATCACTGGAAAGCCCAAAGCACTGGAACAAGTTCCAAAAGCGAATGGTGCACAGTTGGCTCGGAGGAGGCACTGCTGGCTCCATGGGGCTCGTCCAGCTCACACAGAACTCTCCTCTGGGGGAGATTGTCTTGGCACATGCCCGGCCTGGCAGGGTGAGTTGGCAGGGTTGCCACCCACTAGATCACGTTGCCCAGGACCCCATCCAACCTGACCTCGAACACCTCCAGGGAGGGGGCATCCATAAATTCTCTGGGCAACCTGTTCCAGTACCTCACTGCCCTCATAGTGAAGAAATTCTTCCTAATGTCTAAACTAAATCTAGCGTCTTCTAGATTAAGGACATTGCCTCTTGTTCTGTCACTGCAGGGCTTTGTCAAAAGTCTTTCTCCACCTTCCTTATAAACCCCCCTCTCAGTACTGGAAGGCTGCAACAAGGTCTCCCTGGAGCCTTGTCTCCTCTAGGCTGAACAATCCCAACTCTCTCAGCCTGTCTGCACAGGTGAGGTACTCCAAGTTCATGTCCCAGTTAATATTTTTTGTATTTGTTTCCACAGTTTGTATTCTCAGAGTATAATCCTTCAGTAGACAATGACTTTCCTTCCTCCATAGACAAAGAACTTTCCATTGCCTACTGTCTGATGGAGCACAGTTTGCACCGGGAGCCCAAATCAGGCTATTTTCGTCATCAGTTCGTATGTCATCAGAAAGTGGCACATCACCAGCAGTGATTTTGTTTACTGTCAGGCCTCTTTCTGATCCCTGTGAAACTTCACCTTCATAACTGCATTTGGTACTGAATTCCCAGCTGAGGGTGGTCTCCGAGATCTGGCCGGCAGCAAGTTTCTAACCCATTTTACGAACATTTCTTTGATAATTTAGAGTGCCAGTTTTTTAATGAAAATATATCACCAATAAGTAAGTATGAGACACGAGGACAAAAGCCTGAGCATATTGTAGAGCTGTAATTGCCTCTACCAAACAAATTTGTAATCTCGCTTAGGAATGGTAAGCCAGGCTCACTTGAAAATACTGTTTTTCTATCAAACTGGGCTTGATTGACAGTGATTGTATTCTTCTCACTTAATTCCATATGGACTGAGTTGTATGTGGGCATTTCTGCTTTTTTTGTGTGGGATTGATATCACGCCTACAGCTACCCGTGCTCTCCTATTTGCCTTTTTATCAACATGTTACTCTTCTCCTGGCCTTCAGGATCTCCTCCATATACCAAGGCTCACAAGAAATTAAACACAAGAAATCCAGAGGCCTATGGAGGCAGCTTTTTAGGGCTCCTTGGTGCAACTTTCCTATATGACTGCTTCAAAAATACTGTTCTGTAGTAGATATCCAATATCATCCTTGGTTCTACCGACAGATAAGATTCATCTCACCTAATTTTAGCTGCCAAACAGTCAGGTGTTCAGCGTGAGCCAAACGTCTAGCCTCCCCCTCTCTAGTCAATGGAGGGAAGTGCTTTTAGAAAGCGACTCATCCCACCCATCTCTGGAGCAACTGAATCACCCTCCAGAAGAGCTGTCTCTCTCCATCAACTGCTTAGCAAGGCAAAAAAGCTATATATATGGTTGCTCATTCCTTCTTGCTGCTTTCATCTTGCTGTTCATCCACGATGAGTACTACACCAAACACTGTAGCTTTTTGGACATCCCAAAAAAACTCTTATTTGCAACCTTCCCATCTCCATTCAGGGGGTTTCATCTCAATATTTCATCCCATTTCTCTCCATAGTTTTAAGAAATCAGCCCCTACTGTGCTGCCAGCTGCTGCATCTCAGTTTGAGACTGTATCAAATGATGTCGCAGGTGATGCTCATGGGTCTGTGAACAGCCACCAGATTTTATTTATCATAATGAGGTTTGAACCATTGCCTCATATTTGGTGAAAGACCGTTTGTGGCAGAATCACCTTTAATTTTTAGAAAGCTTTATTTATTTATTTTGGGCAGGCCACCTGAAACTAGTCGCATACCTGACTCACACTGACGTTCCCCGTAACAACTTCTGTATTTTCTGGAACATACTATGAAAATGGAGACAAAAAAGCTCATTTTCCCTGTTCTGTAACTCTGTGGCCCATGTTGATTCTTAGATGCTACAAATACATGCTCTTGGGCTTGATTACAGCCAGCCAGGGTGTCTTGTTTCTAAAACCGAGAGGATATAAAAGGTGTTTGGGCCAACATGTCTCAAGACCAAGGCTCTAATCTCAGTTTTACCAATAACTTACAGAAAAACCTTGAAAAAACTGCTTTGCCTCCCTCTGCCTCCTTGTTCCCCATAAAAGAACAACATTAACACTGCTTTACAAAAAGTTCTGAATTTCTTGGACGTAAGAAGCTGCAGAAGTACGGGCAGTTATTACTCCAGACTCATGATCTTAACAGCTGATTTCAGCGTGGAGAACATTCAGATCCAGTTCCACTTTTAAACAAACTGGCTCACACAATTACCTCTGTAATGAGCTGGGACCAACAGAAAACACACTGTAACTACCAGAGTTCAGAAGATGTATTAGTACCAGAGCACTCCCAGAAAAACTGTGGAGCCAGATTTACAAATAAAAATAAGACGTGGTCTGGGAAAATCAGACATTGAATCCAAGTCTGAATTCTCCCAGGATTCGTATGCAGTCATTTCTCTTCCTACCATGCTGCTTATGCCAAAGTAGATGAGCTGGCTACCGCTAATGGCACCATCCCGAACATTTCTCATGCTGCATCACCAAGATTCGTTAAAGAAAATCACCTTTGTAATGGCATTACTTTGCACTTTTATACTGTACCTTAAAAGGGAATTCCAGAGTTGTCTATGAGCACAAACTGATGAAGCACTGCAGTGTGCTGCCTGGTCAGAGCTACCATACACCCACAGACTTGGTCTGAGTTACTCACCCCACACTCCGAACCCACAATGGCATAGGGAGCTGAAGGCAGGCTCTGGCTCCCCTGCCTTTAGGATCATAGAATCTTGGGAAAGACCTTCAGGACTGAATCCAGCCATCAACCTAACCAACTGAATCCCATCACCAAACCACGACCCTCAGTGCCTTTCTGCCCCCTTCCGTGCCCCATTCTGCCCAGAAGCGCTCAGCAGAGGGCACTCGTTGGGGTTATAAACGCAGGAGGAGCAGCATGACCCCTCCCTGCTATTCCACTTTCTCTCCTCCCCTCCAGGATGCAGTGGGAGGGATGTAGGCAGATGGTCCAGCAACGGGTCAAGGGTTGGACAGCTCCGGTTCGGTGATGGTATCCAGGTTCCCTCAGCTCCCACTGCTCCCCACCAAGCATGCAGGGGTCACAAGCAGCCCCCCTGGTCCTGACCCTGCCAGGGCTAGCAGGCTCCTTCCTTCCCACCCAGCACCAGAGGAAATGCTTGTGTCTCGTGCAGGAAATGGTGCAGCTGAGCAAATCCTCCCCGTCCCTCCCTTAAATTATTTAACGTCCTACAGGAGCAGATGACCCCCGCTAGCAGACTGTCAGGAGAGCAGCAGCCTTTGATGCAGTAATTGGAAATTTCCATTCTTTGCTTGCAGCCTTGAAAAACAGAAGAGTCTAATATGCTGGGAAATCTCCATGCTGAGCTAGGAAATTTCCACGGTGGAAATTTTTAATATATTCTCTGTCTTTAAACTATGCAGGTTGATGAGGCTTTGGGGCTTTATTTTTTGTCTTGCTTTGTGTTTGGGTGTTGTGGTTTGGTTTGTTTCTGTTTGTTTGTTTGCTTTGCAGTTTGCTTAAAAGAATCAATGAATGGCTGTGGGAAGGGTTGGAAAATCAGCCAGACCAAAGGAAAGAGATGCATTTGCAGGAGAAACACGTGCAGGAATCGCAAGGCACCTGTAACACTCCTGGTCGAGTCGAAGAAAGCAAGGATTTGTATTTTAACAAGAAGATTGCTGCCAGCGATGTGGCAGAGGATGGCGATGACTCTGTGAGAAGCTCTGCAGCACAGCTTTGAAAGGATGGAGCTTTTGATGCTCTTTCCAAAAAAAAAAAAAAAAAAAAAAACGAGNCCAGAGGTGGATATGCCTTTCCCCACTCAAATCCTTTGCAGACCGCACAAAAAGCAGGTAAATAGTAGAGAAACAGCTCTTAAGAAAAACATGTTTGAGCCTTTGGTCTAAATACCCATCAGTTCTTGCTGGCGCTTTGAACAGAGAGTTCTCAGGGACAGAAATTATAGGAGGGAATTGTCAGCTGTGCTGTAAAAATTATGATGAGGAGCTTGTAGGAGCGAGGGTGGGAGGACAGCAAAGGAAACACATTGGAAGCAGAGCTACCGCCTTTCCTGCATGTACCACTGAGACACCGCACAGCCGCACGGCTGGCTTCTGCAACCTGCGCAGCCTCTAAAGCTCTGCCAGAGTCGGACCCAGCTCCCTGCCCATGCCTTGCTTCTGCCAATGCCTAGCATCAAAATGCAACACAGCTTTTATGTTTCAAAGTAACAACAAGCAAAAAAAAAAACCACTGCCAAAATATAGATCCTTTGGCTTTGCTAAGCAGCCTCCATGCAGTAGAAAGGACTGCAGAAGCTGTTGGTCTTAGCCCTTAGCACCCGCTGGACAAGGCCACAGGTTGCAGGTTAATTAGTGATGGACATGATGGTCCTTGTGGGTCCCTTCCAGCCTGGAATATTCTACAATTCTGTTATTCTAGTTTATATACGCAGAAATTAGGGACTTCCGGAGATGAATCCGTCATGGTTTCATTTTCTTTGCCAGCCAGCTGCTCACAAGTGGCAGGGGTGGGAGGATGAGAGCCAGCCTGACCCACAGCAGAGATTCTGTCCTCAGTCCAGAACTTGATCCTGGTCCCGAACTGCGGGAGCTGCTCTGCAAAGCCAACTTAGCCCAAAGGCAATGAGTGCTTCTCAGCTGACTAGTTTTTAATGCTTCGAAAGAGGTTTCTCCACTTTGGCCATGTGTCCCCATGTGCCTTCAGGACGCCCCAGTTAGTCCCCGGTGTGCCAGAGCTCAAAGGAAGCACTGACCCAGGATGAGTGGGCAATGGCCCTGTTGGTTCTTCATGTACGAGGGCACAAAACCACAAAACAAACTCAGGGCACAGCAGAGAACTTCAACACTCTTCCAGCTGGGGCAGCGTGTTGTACCTTTCGGGAACTAAAGTACCAAAGGGATTGTTTGGCTGTGCTCCTACAGGAACTTTTAAGCTAGGAGAAGACACTATCAGGTGGCAGTGGGTTAGAAGAGATAGGACTGGTCCTTCTGAGAGCCAGTCGTTTTGTCATGGTGTCAACTCATGAGAGTGTCCTGAAGACGCCTCTGCATGTCCATCACTTAAGTCCTAACTACAAGTGAACCAAGGCACCAACCCAAGCCCTCTGTAATGGGGAAATGGTTGAGCATCTGCCTGGGACATGTTGACTATAGATGACAAGATCAGAGCGAAATCCTCCTCTCCATTTTCAGATAATGCAGAGAAGTATCTAAATCCTCCTCTGTGTTTGTAGCTAGTGCAGAGACAAGTCTACCTCTAGGGCACAATTCATCTCCCAGAAGCAGACATCATACTTAGCCGTAAGTAAAATCACCGAGCTTAGAGTCTGGCTCTACAGCACAAGTGGGTGGATCCAAGCCTTGCAGACTACAGAAGTGGGTGACTTTGGCGAGACAGATGGCTTTGCCACTGAAATCTCGTATTCATTTATCTGTCCTTAAATCTGAGTCCATCTGCTGTCTCCTGTGTTGCACATAGAAGGCAGAAGGGGTCGTTGGGGTAAGGTCAGTCCTTTTGCCTGGGATTTGTACAGCTCCTTGCACACCTGAACCCTGGTTCAGACCTTCAGCTCCAAGGCACGGGAGAAAAATGAACAGTGCACTCTTGCCTTGTGCATTCAATTGTTCACCTAAGATAGGAGCTTTAAAAAATAATAATAAAATAAAACTGCACTAGGCTTTCACTGTACTTTGCTCATGATAGTGCATTTTTTTTTTTTTCAATTTTCAAGGATTTCTTTATTATTTCCTCTTTACTGCTGCTGCCAGAGAGTCATTTGAGTCATTTCCTCCATCCTGGAGAAGAGCCAGTGTCAGGAGGAGGTCTTCAAAATCAGAACTGTCTTTCTGAGCTGTCCAAAAATGCTGTCCTGGAGCTTGGCACATGGCTCAGCTGCTATGCTGGGATTGGGGCAGGGGGTTTGCCTGCTCTGCAGCCTCAGTCTGACCTTAGAGCTCAACCCCCCGGCAGACAGCTGAACCCAAGAAGGTTTCCTATGGGATGGGATGGGATTCACACCTGAACTTCCCACATCAATTTCTTAGAATCATAGAATTATTTAGGTTGGAAAAGACTTCTAAGGTCATCAAGTCCAAACATTAACTCAGCACTGTCAAGTCTACCACTAAACCAAGTCCCTGAGCACCACATCCAGGTATCTTTGAAATACCTCAACTACTAAGCTACTCAACTACTACTTCCCTGGGCAGCCTGTTCCAATGCTTCACCACACTTGCAGTGAAGAATCTTTTCCTAATATCCAACCTAAACCTACCCTTGGCACAACATGAGGCTATTTCCTCTTGTCCCATTGCTTGTTGCTTGGAAGCAGAGAATGACCCCCACCTCAGTACAACCTCCACTGAGGTAGATCACAGAATCACAGAAATGTAGGGGTTGTAAGGGACCTCAGGAGATCATCCAGTCCAAGCCCCCTGCAAAAGCAGGTTCCCTACAGCAGGTCTCACAGGAAGGCGTCCAGGCGGGTCTTGAATAGGTCCGGAGGAGGAGACTCCACAGTCTGTCTGGGCAGCCTGTTCCAGTGCTCAGATACCCTCACAGTAAAGAAGTTTTTCCTTAGATTTATATGGAACTTCCTGTGTTCTAGTTTTTGCCCATTGCGCCTTGTCCTGTCGCTGGGCACCACTGAAAAGAGCCCGGCCTCGTCCGTTCTGCTCGCGCATTTCATTTATGTACATTGATTAGATCCCCTCTTAGTCTCCTCCTCGCCAGGCTGAAGAGCCCCAATTCTCTCAGCCTTTCTTCGTATGGGAGATGTTCCAGACCCCTAATCATCCTTGTGGCCCTGCGCTGGACTCTCTCCAGAAGATCATGGAACCATGGAATCATAGAATGGTTTGGGTTGGAAGGGACCTTAAAGACCATCTAGTTCCAACCCCTCTGCCATGGGCAGGGACACCTCCCACTAGACCAGCTTGCTCAGAGCCCCATCCAGCCTGGCCTTGAACTCTCCCAGGGAGGGGGCATCCACAGCCTCTCTGGGCAACCTGTTCTGGTGTCTCACCAGCCTCACAGTAAAGGATTTCTTCCTAATATCTAGTCTAAATCTCGCTTCTTCCAGTTTGTGGCCATTACCCCTCGTCCTATCACTCCATGCCCTTCTAAAAAGTCCCTCCCCAGCTCTCCTGTATGCCCCCTTCAGGTACTGGAAGGCCGCTATCAGGTTCCCCCCTGGAGCCTTCTCTCCTCCAGGCTGAACAGTCCCAACTCTCTCAGCTTGCCTTTGTAGGGGAGCTGTTCCAGCCCTCTGACCATCTTCGTGGCCCTACTCTGGACCCCCTCCAACAGCTCAATATCCTCCTTGTGTTGGGGGCCCCAGAACTGGACGCAGCACTCCAGATGGGGTCTCATGAGAGCAGAGCAGAGTGGCAGAATCACCTTCCTGTCTTTCATGTGCTGAAGAGCCCAGAACTGAACACAATACTCCAGATGAGGGAGATACAGATATAGAGGGCAATGAGGTCTCTCCTAAACCTGCTTTTCTATAGGGTAAATAACCCAGGTTCATTGCTTCTCTGTACACCCTACAGATGGGGAGGGCGGTTGGCTGGACATGATGGCATAGCAAGCAGGCTGACTTTATCCTGCTCCTGAGTGCTGTTAGTCCTGAAAAGGATTTATTAGGATGGGTTTTTTGATTTAATACGCTGTGGAACTGCTCTACGGCTCACAAAATCAAAAGCTGATGAAAGACCTTCAGTGAAATGTAGCCAACAGCATTTTGCCCATATTTTCTTACATGTTCCAAGAGATTTGCTAGATTTGTGTATGGGTGGGTGTGGTTTTTTTAGCTCATTAAGAGTTTTACTGGTCTAGGTCAAGTTTTACTGGCATACAGAAACTATATGTCAACTTTACAACCAGAATATTCACAGCCAAGGGATTTGCATTGAAGCTGAAGCTGTTTAAATAATCAGTCCATCACAGAGCTGACATACTCTCTGGTCAGGTAAAAAGAACCCATCCAGACAGGACCTGCTCCAGAACAGTGCCCATGGCTGGTGTGTGCAGAGTTAAACCATCAAACTGAGCACCTGTGAATGCTGAACACCGTCAAAAATGATGATTTCTTCATGTATATTTTATGAGCGTAACAAGGAGCCACATTTGCTGCAGAAGCCGGTGTTCATGAACGAGGCACTTTACCTCCCCGATCCTGTTCTCTTAGCACTTCTCCCAGTTGCTGGAAGACCGCTCACATTATACATTCTACAGGATTTGTTTCAGCCATTTTCCAGGTGAATTTTCACTGATCCCTGTGAGCTTGACTTCACAAGGATGCAGGGCTTACATGTTCAAGCCTCTGGGTTCATGTTTTATGTACCCGTCTCCTCGGCTCCTCTTGCAGCTTGTGAACCTGTTGGCCAATTTCAGCTGAATTTGATGGACAGCTGCTGAACGCAGAAGTGCAAAATTTCTGGAAGTTTAAGAAAGTCAGGTAAAGGGGAGCAGCAGGGAAGACCAAGACCACAAACTACAGTCACCTGTGAATCCACATGGCCATGAGATCTTGCAAGGGCATTGCCTGCAAGCAAAATTTCAACCTCTTACCGTACAAGATGCCAGATAATCCACATACAAAATGTATCCTTATCAGAGACCTCATCCACTGCTATCAGAGTAGCTGTTTTTTATTTTGAAGATGTTGTTTTAAGAGAATAGGAATTGTGGTGCAGCATCAGAGGGAAAACGCAGTGAGAGGCACCATTACCAGGCAGAGCAGAGCAGAAAGCGCTGCCTCCTGTTGTAAAGCTGTGTGGTGCCGAACAGCGGAGGCAGAAAATACTAAACAGAAACAGGCTGTGACATTGGCTCATGGCCTGAGCACAGGCCTGGGAGCTTGGAAATCCCAGGATCAAATCATGTCCCTAATAACAACTCCTTTTATTGCCTACAAGCACTTGGGCTTTTTGGCTACCTTAGCTAAAAGAAGGGGAAATAATAAAGCCTGTCTCCCAGGATCATTCCTGTCCAGCACTATATAATCACTAGAGTTGTGCAGAGGATGAAATGTGACCCACAGTGAAATAAAAGGCACCACCCATCACTCCTGTAGGTATTCAATGCTGCACCCTAGCTTTGACAGCTGCCGCGCTATGGCAGAGATTGTTCTGCTCAGCCCCAGCCTCAGAATCCAAATTTAGCCCGTGTCCCGTAGAATCATTTACATGACAAAATCTGCCTTTCTCCAGAACTCTCTAATTGAGTCCTGCCTCCCACACAGGCGAAGCAGCATCACGCTGGTGGGGACTGGAGTGTGGCAGGAAACCCACCATGGGTTTCCAGCAGCGGGTCCATCAGTGGGGTGCTCTCATCGGGACATAGCCTGGTGTTTGTCACCTCGGGGTCTCCCCAGAGAGCCAGAAAGAGGGTGAGGGCTCCTCATCCTCCTACAATCCCACCACAGAGCTGCTGGTGGGGCTGGAGCTTAGGGGCTTGCGGGGAGCACTGCCCTTGGAGCAGTTTTTAGGGCAGGCATGGAAGTTGTTGCAGTGCTTCGTGGTTGCAGGTGCCTGAATGAGAATGGACGATGGGGGATTTTTTGGCAGCTGTTGGGTCTCCGCTGAGCATCTGGGGTGGAAAAACCCACTGCGAAGCCATTGCCATTCTCCAGTGGATGTGCTGAGCTGCGAACATGGCTGGCAGTTCAATGATCAAAGCTATGTGGTCACGCAAATTTATGTGAATGTGCTCTTGGTGATGGTTTTAGGAAATTTAACGTATCTTTCAAGCCATTCCATGAAAACCAGCTCCTTATGTATTCATTCTGGGGTCATTCAGGATGTCTCTGAGTTACTTGCAGTATGGTTTCAAAGATTTCCTTCTTGAATAGCTTCTGTCTTCCCTACTGGGAAGATCTGTGTGCAGAGCTGACAGAGAAGCTCCTTCCTCCCATAGAAGCCTTTGAGGTATTCCCCACCTTATAGCTCCCAGGAAGGCCAGATCTCACTTCAGATCTTCCACGCTGCAAAGATCTCTCTTCTGAGGCACTCAGCGCTCTCCCAAAGCCTATTTGCTGACTGCTCCGTGTCCACACAGCCTGGAGAGCAAGTTCTGCATGCTGACACCCAGTTACCTGGCAGGGATCAGAGGGCTCGACATGCCATCGAGACCGGCAGCATGGGGACGGGGTGGCCGCAGTAAAATGTAAAAGGAAGGAAGGGCGTCACTGGGAGCTCCAAGTGCTACAGCTCGTCTGGCTCCAAAAAGTCTCGATGAGACGGGTTGGTATCTGTTATCTGCTGGTGGAACATTGCCATCTCTGCTGGATCTGGACATGATTCCATATAGCCCATATTCCTCGGGACAAGGAACATAGGCTGTTGGTGCAAGGAGGCAAGGAAGCACCAGGAAGCTCAGGACTATTTGTCAGCGATGCCGTTCAAAGTGTTCTTCCTGGGAAGCCGCTCCTCCCGCAGCCTCCACACAGAGGGACGGGTCTTTCAGATGAGTCACAAGCTCCATGCCCTCGAGCCCAGCATCAGCTCCAGGAATGACACTCCTGTACTTCACGAGGATACCGTGTTCATCCCCACCACCCAGCCAGGCTGTGAGCTGAGTCTGTGCCCTCATCTTCACCCATCCTTCCGTTTGCTCCATGTGCATCATGCTGTGAGCCATGTGTGGTGTCACCATGGGGATGGAGCACATGATGGCCAGCAGCGATGTGAAGTCATAGAACTGTGGAATCATAGAATATCCTGAGCTGGAAGGGGCCCACAGGGATCACCAAGTCCAACCCCTGGCTCCACACAGCACCACCCAAACCCAAACCCTGTGTCTGAGAGAGGTGTCCAAACGCTCCTTGAGCTCTGGCAGCTTGGGGCCGTGACCATTGCCCTGGGGAGCCTGTGCCATGCCTGACCACCTTCTCGGTGAATAACTTCTTCATGGATCCATATCTCAGGCATATTAGATGCAAATGGACTCCAGCATGCTTGTGCCCTTCATCGATGAGAAGCTGGAACCATCCTTCCTCCTAAAGACTCTGTCACGATACTCATGGGTACGCAGGGACCCATGGCATCTTTATCTTCTGAAAGATGCCCACTGACTTCCCTCCTGTCAACCTGCACCTTTTTCAGTGCAAGGAGCTCTCCCCTGCCCGTCACACAGTGCAGCACTTTGGGCGGCTGCCTGGGCTTTCATCCGCACAAAGCTCCTGCCAAAGGCAACCTATTGTCCCGAGTGGGGCACATTCGTTTCGCGCTTACAGACTCTGCAGGAAAAGGGGTCATTTCACTTAGCTCTTTCTGCCGGTTTCCACCAAAGCGATCACAATTCAGGGTCTGTTTCTGTCCTGAATGCCGACCACATAACACTCTTAATCTGAGTAATTGTAGTTTATTGAGGTTCTTGGAAACTGGCAAAATGGCTTTCGGAAGAATTAAAAAAAAAATCCCAAACTCCAAATCAGTGAGGAAATTCCCTCAGTGGATCACGGCTGAAAACAAACATGTTTTTGTGCTTCCAGAAAATCAGCAAGACTAACAGTGCCATTGTTTGTGTAAGGGGGATTTCCACATTTCAGGGAACAGCTTGGAAACCACTGCAGCAGCTGCCCCTGGGAGAGCAGGAGATGTGAATGAGCATCAGAAAAATCACAGCAAGTTAAAAATCATGGGATTTTTAAAAATGATAACATAGATATGGTTTGCTTTTTTTATTCTCTGCTTGTTTTCTGAACTTTCAGGTGCATATTGCCCTGCTTTCCCTGTCACATGAGGACCACAAATGCACCATTCTATTTTGCCCCTAATAAAAGTCCCTTGTCACAGGGCCACGTGACATCAGGAACTCTTGCGTCAATGACAGCATGAAACATCACAATAGTTTATAATAAAATTACATGAGTCAGCAATGCTGAAACCTACAATGAGAAACGAGTATGCAATCCAGAGGAAAATAAACCTGATTTTGTAAAGCCCTGCTAGGCAGTGCCTTTGGAATGGGGGCTGTGCATTGAGACAACCCAACTTTTTTCTGGTTCTGTATTTTTGGAGCAAATTAGTTCATCCATGATGTGTAGGACATGGCTGTTGGTGCCCTCCACTGCCAATCTGCCAGTAAATGCCTTGCTGCTCTTCTCATGGGCTGCTGGAAGCTGTTTTCACCCCAAACGTAGTCCTACAACAGGGGCAGAGATCTCCAATGAAGAGGTCGTGGCACAGCACTGGTGTCTTCTACATCTGCACTGGGCATCCACCTTCTTCCTGGGGCTGAAGAAGCAGGGCCAGCTAGTCCCTCTGGGCTCTCCTGCTTTCTGTAGCTGACTCATCTTGTGTCTGTAGCTTCTATGAATATGTTCAGAAAAGTCCTGGAAGATATCTGATAGTGATAGGACAAGGGGGGTTGCTTTTAAACTAAAAGAGAAGAGGTTTAGATTTGATTTTAGGAAGAAATTCTTTACTCAGAGGGTGATGAGGCATTGGAACATGCTGCCCAGAGGAGCTGTGGATGCCCCATCCCTGTAGGCATTCAAGGCCAGGTTGGATGGGGCCCTGGGTAACCTGATCTAGTGGGAGATGTCCCTGCCCATGGGGTTGGAACTGGATAGGCTTTAAGGTTCCTCCCAGCCCAAACTATTCTATGATTCTGTATTAGCTTGTGGGAGAAGTTTTTGCTCTCCCAGTGTCTCCATGTAACCTTCATGCTGGCTACATACAATTGCACTCCACTTCCAGGAGAAGGACCTCACAGAGACCCTCTGTGTGCTGTATCTCCCTGAAAGGAGCAACAGAGAGCACCTGGCTGATCCCATTAACTCTGAAAACCGGGAGGCCTAACAGCAAGGATCTGGCATGTGCTGCTTTGGTCTGACAGCAACCACATCAAATCCAGGCTTGGTCTTGTCAAACCCAAATCGTTCCCCTCCTCTCCTCTTGCTAGGCAAAGTTTTAGTCCTTTTAAATACCACAAGACCATAGAATCATAGAGTCACTTAGGTTGGAAAAGACCCTTAGGATCATCAAGTCCAGCCATCAATCTAACACTACCGAGTCCACCACTAAGCCATGTCCCATAGTGCCATGACTACACATCTCTTAAATACCTCCAGGAATGGGGACTCCACCACTGCCCTGGGCAGCCTGTTGCAATACCTGACCAACCCTTCCACGAAGAAACTCTTTCTGACATCCAGTCTAAATACCCCCTGCTGCAACTTGCCACTGTTTCTAACTTGAGGCAAAAAGCCATCCAAAGATGACCACCCTCAGCATTTCCTGAAGTCCTCAGGAGGCAGGGCAACTCAGGAGGGACTTACTGCCTTGCAGGGCTCTGCCCAACTCCAAAAGCCATGGAAGGATAGATAAAGTGAGGAGAAAGCCCACTGGCCAAGGACAGAGGCATGGACAGACAAGGAACAAGGGCATGTGGGAATGAGGGAGCTCGAAATCTCTGCCTTGGCTTGCTGGCCTTCATCTGTACATAAGGATGCATGCTATCACCCTGAACATTGCAGTGAGATATTCCAGCACCAGTTGATTGCCCTGCCTGATACCATTTGGGAGATTATCGTATCCCATGCCTGGGCTGCCTGCCAGGAAAACATGACTGAGATGGTGATAAGGAGGGAGCATTACGGGGAAGGCAATGCCATCACTGCCAATGGGAACGTTACCTCATCCCCGCTGAGCAAGCACCGCTGACCACCTTGACGTCGCAGCAGTGGCTTGGCATGGAGGGTCGCGTGAGCCTGAGGAGCAAGGCAGAGTCATGCTATTCCTGCTGCTGTGACAAATATTTGGTTGTGATAGGACAAGTGCTTGGGACCTTGCTGCAGGCTGGAGGTAATAAGCGTAGTTGGTTATTACAGCCAACTACAGCAGCACAAAATCTCTGCCCTACCATGGGTGGTATGGCATGTCTGGGGGCTCCGAGGTACTTCTGCGGCACTGGGAAGGAGAAATCACTGCCGTTGATACTTAGCAACAACAGACTATGTTCACCTTCCTTTATCCTTTAGTTTTAGTACTTTTTTTTTTTTTTTTTTTTTTTT
>VXAV01000935.1:162688-193438 GCA_013399715.1 Alectura lathami
TTTTCAGAAATGATGTGAATAACAGAAGTGCTCACATCCAGGTACATTTCAAGTAGAGCACCCTTGCTGGGCAAGGAAGAGCAAGCATAAGATGGGAAAACCCTGGCTCAGAAATATCCAAGCAACCTGCAGTGATCCATTTCATGTGGGTGCATCCTGATAGCCTCTAATGACACTCTCACACGCTATTTTTTGCAGAGAGCTGCTGCCTCGTTCAGTGCTCAGGATGTGCTGTGCTTTGGTAATGAGCAGCTAATCAGTGTTCCTCTTTGGCTGCTCCCTGATGAACCCTACAGAGCTGGATGATGGACCCGACAGCCCACAGCAGCCCAAAGAGTGCAGGGAGAATTGTGCTCTGCCTCCAAGTGGAGGACATTCAATGTGCTTTGAGTCTCTGGGGCCTTTAACTCTCATCGTTTTGGGATTTAGTCTTTTGTTGTCATCTAAAACATCTCACCTGAACACAGGCCAACTGATATTTTGAAAAATGGCTTCACATATGCAGATATTCACTGGAACCCAAAGGACAATCCTACTCCAAGTCCATAGATACTTTCTGAAAAGTAAGAAAAAAAGCTTACGTTTCCCCACTGCTGTTCTTCGAAATGGATGAATGATTTTCACTGAAAGTTGAGCAGAAATAGTACAAGACACTGTGTATAAGATTTTTGCCTGACTTTTTTTTTTTTTTTTTCCAGAGTTTGCAAGATTAAAAGCAAGGCAATGCATTATCCAGTGGGTAGTCTTGGGTGATTTACTGACCCATCCTGAAGTGCTACCTACAAGTTAAAAACCATACATCTCCTTCCCTCAACAGAATTAACTGCTCAAAGGAGAGAGCAGCTTAGCTCAGCTAACTGGCAAACAGAAAAGGGAACACTTCAAAAGATCTAATTTCCAGATTAGGCTCAGGGATGTTTCATTGTTCTTCCCCAAAAGCTCTTTTAAACAAACAACCCATCAAAGATACCAGAAAATCATAGCATTCAGCTTCTTTAGGATCTCTGAAGACTCCAGGAGATGGAAATCACTGCAGAACTATCAACAAATCACAACCACATTCTAATGAGATGAAGGAGAATGAGGAAATACTGAAATCAGAAATACCTACTACAAGCACAGAAACATTTTGTGTCTTTCTCTACCCCTTACAAACCTACCAGTGCAGAGTCTCAGTTCAGAAGGTGAGGCTTACATCAATGCATTAGCTAAGAAAAAGAAAATGGAACAAAAAGAGCAGCTGACGTATTACAGCTTGCCTGAAGACAGCCATTGGATCTCGCCAGGTCATCGATGCCTCTAAAACTTGGTAATACAAGCCATCACCTCTGTGTGAGCTCACTTCCCAGAATGCAGTCCATGACATGGAAATGCAGAAGAGACACAGAAGAGGTCTGAACCAAACTGAAATCCATCAGTAGAACATCTGCCAATAAAACCATCCTTTCCGTGACCCTCCACTGCTCAGCAGAAGTTGACCAATGCCATCTGCAGAATGCTAGATGCAGAAACCAAAGCTCTGAAGGAGATTCAAGATACGTAAGAAGTATTTGGGGCAAAACATAAATGAAGCCACAAGCCTTGCTTTGCACAGAGCTCTCTGGAAAGCCAGGGTGGCAGTGGCTTGTGGAAGTCTTTTTCTGATTTACGGTATCACACCAACAGATTTTTGAACATTATTACTTGTAATAATGTCTAAGTAATAATGTCCATTTCAGTAATGAAAAGCTGTTGTAGGGATTACCCTGGTGCTAACCCCATACTCAATGGGCACATTATACCCCTCCAGTGGCTGCCAAGCTTTTGGCACTTTAAAGGACCTGGATATGTTTTTTTTTTAGAACAAGTAGGGCCATTTTTGCAAAAGTTCAGGTCTCACAGGGTGGGCAGTGGAGTGTCTCACTGAAATTCCTTTATAATTCACAAGAAACAAAGATCATAGCATTATAAATGTCAGCGTCAGTACTAGGGCTTGATCTGGTTCATGATCTGGTCGGTATCAAAAATGACGGACCAATCTCTAGAGCCAGCTGCATTTCTCCATTAGCAAGTTACTAAATGGAGCTAAGGGTGATGGGGATGGCTGTAGATGCCGTTGGCACCCAAAGCTGGGGGAGATGGATGTTGCCCCTTTGCCTGGGGTCTGGCCGAGTCCCTCTGGGATGGAGGAAGGACATTGCTTTCCTATTGTGCCAAGGAATTGCTGCAGAGGATGCTGACCAACAACGTCACCGCCTGCTCCTGGACCAGGCTTCACCCCCGCTCTCACTGCCAAAACTCAGCCGCTGCTAACTTGCAAAGACTGCCCAGAACAATCCTGTTTTGTTGCCAGTCTGGACGCTGAACCTTGTCCTGGTCTGGCTGCAAAGACAGAACAGGAGTAAAGTCCTCCACTTGGCATGACACCACCGCCCGGGGCCTCACCAAGAGAGCTGCCTTCACATGACCATAAGGCCACCGAGGGTGATGGTGGGTCAGCGTATCTGCAATACAGCAGGAGCCTGGAAAGCTGGCATCCCCCATGCTATGATGCTGGGCCATCACTGTCTGGGCTCGAAAACCACTGACGCATCGCTCAGGATCCGTGGAGTGACCTTCACCGACCTCAGCTCTGCGGATGCTGTGGCTCCTGCCGGTTAGTCAGCACACCTGGAACCCGTGCTTGAATGCTCGGAGGCAAAAGCTGCCCAACTTGGTGTCCTTTTCTCCTGGATAAAGACCAAAGCTCAAAATCTGGCAGCTGGACAAGTCCTGCAGAACGTCCAAGTGAATAGCTGCTCTGCTGAGGGAGCCGAAGAATGCATTTATCTCAGCTCTGAGCAGAGCTCTCCAGGTAGGTGCTTGCTGGATGTGCCATAGAATTATGTCCTTGATGGGCTTGCTGAGTATGTAGGGTATGGGGATAATACAAGCTGTAACTTAACGTGAAATCTGGCTGTAATCGTCCCACGTCCAGCTGTGCTATTATACATCTCTAAGACAGAGATGTTACTGAGGTGACTCACAGGTGCTCAAAGTATTTTGTGTAAGTTGTCAACACCATTTTTTGCTGTTGTGATTTAAGCTGGCAGGCAGCTCAGCACCACACAGCCGTTCACTCACTGCCCCAGAGGGATGGGGGAGAGAATTGGAAAAAAGGTAAAACTTGTGGGTTGAGATAAAAACAGTTTAATAGGACAGAAATTGAAAGGATAAAAATAATAACGATAAAATATAGAAAATGAGTGATGCACAATGCCATTGCTCACCACCCACTGACTGATGCCCAACCTATCCCCGAGAAGTAGCAGCCCCCCAAGCCTACGCCCCCTGCTTTTATTGTTCAGAATGATACCATATGGTATGGAATGTCCCTTTGGAGAGTTTGGGTCAGCTCTCCAGCTTCTGTCCCCTCCTAGCTCCTTGTGTCCCACCAGCTCCTCGCTAGCAGGGCAGCGTGAGAATCTGAAAATCCTTGACTTCGTGTAAGCATTGCTCAGCAACAAGTAAAATGTCATGGTGTTATCAACACTATCCTCATCCTAAATCCAAAACACAGCACCATACCAGCTACTAGGAAGAAAATTAACTCTATACTAGCTGAAACCAGGATATCTGCTGTGCCAGAATATGTAGGTTCATTGTGGGAAGCCAAGCAAATTTCAGGATCTGGAGGATGGAAGTGCTATGTAGGCAATGGAGCAATGTTTCCAGCTTTTTGCATATGTGGCTTCTTTGAGTGAACCCACATAGAATACAACACCTTAAGATTCACCACTGACATCTGGCCAGGCCAGACCCAGTCTAGCACAGAAAGTGTGGGCAACCCTTCACGTGGTGAATTCCATAAGAAGGAGGCCACCAAGGTATCATCTCTCCTGGTCAAAGATCTGAGATAAAGCCATGAATGGAGGTTACGCCACGGCCACATGGATCTGCCAGCACAGCCGGATCTCACCACAGCCAGACCAGGGGAGGATCAGGTTGGCTTTCGAGGGTATAGAGGGCAAGATGTGTGAGGAGCGGCTGAGGTCCCTTGGTTTGTTCAGCCCAGAGCAGAGGAGGCTGAGGGGAGGCCTCATGGCGGCCTACAGCTCCCTCCCAGGGGAGCAGAGGGGCAGGCGCTGAGCTCTGCTCTCTGGGGACAGCGACAGGGCCCCAGGGAATGGCATGGAGCTGTGTCAGGGGAGGGTCAGGCTTCAAGGCTAGCACCAGCTCCTGGTTCCCCAACCCATTCCCCATTACTTAGGGAAATGCCATGGATGAGGAAGGAGCTACTCAAGCCTTTCATGACCCATCCTAGAAGGCAGCAGTGGTACAGCCTCAGTGGAGGTGTTAGAGATATTCTGTGATTCTATGATTCTACGGTCTCAGCTACGCAGGTGTGCATGGCATACTTAATCGACAGGTAAGAGGGAAGATGTGAGTTTTCCTAATGGGGGAACAAGCTGATTTCTTCTCGGTTGCTAAACAGAGCAACAAGTGTACCGATGACCTGTGCCCATTTCCACCTTGCAAGCTGTGCCAAAGTGTCTCTTCATCTCAATTTCCCAGGTGCAAAACTTCTTTTGGCATTCTCCTGTCCCTCAAGGGCAGGATGATGATAAGTACGTTAAAAGATCAGATGTCGTTCAGGTTCTGGAGTTCTGGGAGCAATAGAAGTGACATAAATAGATGTTTTGAAGTCAGTTAAAGCAAAATCTTCGCTCTGAGGGTAGAAACGGAAAAGATATAGCAGGTCACCCAGCCCTCATCCCTGACAGCATGGGGTTTTGTGTGTGCTTCCTGGTCCTCCATCTTGCTAGTGCGCCTGCTGTGAACAGCTCCCAGCACTTCCACCAGAAGAAAATTTGGCACTTCACCTGAACGTTCACTCTCTTCATTTCACCCCTCTGTTCCCATTTACCCCCCAGGCAATCCATTGCAAAGCTCATTTCTAAGCTAATAACCGGGGAGTTCCTACAAACGGATAATGTCACACTAAAGGGATGACTCTGCTAATGCCTCTGTTTGGCCTGAGAGCATTGCCTGGGTAAATTAAATGTTCCCAGGTGCCTGTGCTGACTCAGAATGAACTCATGGCACCTCCAACGTGTGCAAGGTCACCATCCTCCATCGCAACACCTCTGCTCAGCCAGGCTTCATGTGTAGGGTGTGCATCCAGCACTGCCTTGCAGCTCTGAAACTCGGCCTGCTCATTCTCATTTGCCTTCTTGTTTCATTTTCTGGCTGTACACACACCAATCCACCCGCTTTTCATGTTTTTAAAAGTGCTATTTTATTCAAAGCTTTCAGAAGGTGGTTTTGTTGGTGTCCCTGGGGGTTTCTGGCTGAGGCAGCTGGGACGATGCTCTGCACATTGCAGGCTGCTGCTGACTTCGCTGCATCGCCTTTTGCAGAAGTTCCTTTGCTTTCGCTTTACCTACGTGCATCACAGACTGACAGATGAAAGCAAACTGGGTATTTTGGTAGGTGTTCACTCTTGTAAAATTAATAAGCACCTCAGTGCTGCCCTGGGAATACATTAGCTCAAGACGCATCATAATATGCATGTAGGCAAAACTTTTCATTGCAAGGAATCATTTCTCCAAGCCCCATCTGCACACGTATTTCTGCCAGTTACTACTTTGTGTAAGCTCTGGCTAGGATTGCTACCAAAATAGCCAAATCGTTGTGATCTGCAGTGGGATATGCGTGATGACAGAGGCATGCAGATGTTATGTATTAGCTGAGCTCCTCCTTCTTAAATGGGGCAAAAAAAAAAAAAAAAAAAAAAAAAAGAGCATGCTGTCTTCCAAGGGTAGGATTTCTGTGTATGGCTGGCTCTTAAATTGCTTCCATTTCAGTTCTCCTCCATCCCAATTTTGGGAAGGGTGCTTCTCGATGAGCACTAACAGATTTAATGGCAGTCACAGGTGCACAGGAGCAGAGGTATGCGGGATTTGAGCCTGGTATCACAGGGTTTGCTCCATGCTGCAGGCTCAGTTCCCTTGATGGAGCCATGAGAGAAATCCTTGGCACTCTTTGACCATCAAAATGGCAATAATTTCTTTAAGCAATTTGTTTTATCACCATTTCCTTTGAACTTGCTGATAACATGATGCGTTCACCTCTGTTCAGCCCCTCCATTACCTCACTCCTTGCAAAGCATTGGTGACCACAGCTCGTGGCAATGACAGCATCTGGGGCTGAATGAAGCAATTTTTCTTCTGATCCTACCAAGGCATTTTGGGAAGCCCAGTGGTTGTTCGATCTCCCTCTCCATATGGAACAACATTGAGTCCATAAGTGAATCTGAAGCTAGCAACCTGGTCCACAAAGGAGCAAAACCCCAATGGTGCTGCACAAAACCCGGACAAGGTGATGTCCCCTGTCATACTGGGGCACATTCTATCCCCTGACTTCAGTCTGGGCTGACCAGCACTCAGGATGAAGGATTTGCATGCACTTCAACGATTTGTAGCCTGTCCTGCAGGTCTGGTTGAGAGCTGGCTGGTAGATCTAACTTTAACTGGTGCGAAAGTGTCAGGCAGAAGTGATAATTGATAAGTGATAATTAATGTTTGCACATTGAAGAGCTTAATAGTGCACATATGCAGTCAAGTTAATATGTGCATGAAGCAACCCTTGGAATAATCCCATTCCAGAGTGGCAATAAACTATGAGCAGCCACCCCCTCTTAGGAGATGGATAATTTCCCTTGTCCCCTGGAGGCCAGGGACATGAGCACCTAAACATCGTGGAGGACAGAGCATCCAGCCCGCTCTGGAACCTGCCCTTCTCAGATGCCATGCCCGAGAGCTCGTAAACTGGATATGGAAGAGGAATAATTGGTCTCTTTCTCTTCTACCAGCTTCTCCAGCAGAGCACACTGCCTTGGTTTTCAGCCTTTTGCTTCTTCCTATGGATGGGAAGCCAGCCCTTGGCCACGGAAATTAAAGGACACTGGAAAGAATCATGGAATCACTAAATCACTTAGGTTAGAAATTACCTTCAAGATCATCAAATGCAACCATCAGCCTGACCTACTGAGTCCCATCGCCAAACCATGTCCCTTGGTGTCACGTCCACATGTCTCTTGAGTATCTCCGGGGATGTGGACTCCACCACCGCCTTGGGCAGCCCATCCCAACACTTGACCATCCTCTCCATGAAGAAATTCTTCTTAATGTCTAATATAAGCCTTCTTTGGTGTAACTTGAGACCATTTCCTCGTGTCCTATCACTTGTCACCTGAGAGAGCATCCTCCTTTCCCATAGTTGTAGAAAGTGATGAAGTCTCCCCTCAGCCTCCTCTTCTCCAGACTGAACAGCCCCAATTTCCTCTGCCACTCCTCATAACTCATGTTTTCCAGTCCCTTCACCAGTTTCATTGCTCTTCTCTGCACACGATCAAGCAACTCAGTATCCTTGCAGTGAGGTGGCTGGATCTGAACACAATATTTGAGCTGTGGTTTCACCAGTGCCATGTACAAAGGAGCAATCACTTCCCTAGTCCTGTTAGCCACATTATTTCTGATGCAGGCCTGGATGCCTGTGGTCTCCTTGGCCACCTGGGCACACTGATGGGAAGAACGAAGCCATGGGAGAGGGCAAGCATCCTGCCTGCTGCCTTGACTTTCGGAAGCCAAGCTCCAGCTCCTGGGCAGGTGCCCCAGCAGCAAGACCTGGATGCTTATAAATTTGCATGGAGGAGACCATGTAGGCAGGGAAAAATCATAGAATCATAGTATGGCTGGGGTTGGAAAGGACCTTAAAGACCATCTGGTTCCGATCCCCACTGCCATGGGCAAGCGAGTGTTAGCGTGTTGTATCCTACAACAGTGAACTACTAGTTTTAAAAAAATTCTCATTGCATTGGTTCCTAAATGCAACAAATTGCATAATAACAGTCTATGAGAAGAACAGACCAGGTAGTTTCAGTCCTCCAGGCCCTAGCTCGCTCATGTGCCATCTCCATGCCTCTGCCCTGCATGCTCCCACCACCACCGTCAGCAGTGCTGCAGAGAATCTTCAGCCCATACAGAGCACACGCCGACTTGAATATGAGTGATGAGACGTTGGCTGCTCTGCTGTAGCATCCCCCAAAATGTGCACATGGCCACTCCATCCACACCCATTTCTCTTTTTCCCAGTATTTTAGGGAGGAAAGAGATGGCTTTTCAGTTTGGTTCAGCTGGAAACTGCCTGCCCAAAGGTGTCTGGGACTTGGCGTGGGTTGAAACAGCACGCACTGCCCTGCAACGCCCTGGGGAAGCCAGGAGCTGAGCTCCAGAGCTGGCCCCAGCCTCAGCTTCCTGCTGGCGGTGAAGGAAATAAAAGCACATCCAAAACATGAAGTCCCAAGGTCGCCAGCAAAACTTTCCCTAGCTGCAGCTCTCCGTGTTTCGGGACTACAATAACCAGGAGAAAAAAAAAATATTTTCTTCTGTTTTACCCAGCCCTGACCCAGGGATGCACCAGGAGGGTTTTTGGGCACTCCAAGACAGCCAGCATCCCCAGTGAGCACAGCGGTGCTGCTCTTCCAGCCCTCATTCTCAGGGTGGCTTGGAGCAGTGTGCGTGTTTACGGCAATATTTCTCTTCCTGGGGCACAGCAGTGACAATGCGTGTGTTTGAAGGCTGATGTTGCCTAGTGCCTAATGAGTACATTTGGGGGGACTGGCCATCCTCCAAAGCTGTCCCAGCAGTTGGTTGTTTTGTTGCATGGAGAGAGGGAAAAAGGCAGGGCTGTTTTGCTTCATTTCCAGGGATAAAGGTTTTCTGCGGGAGAAGGGCTGCTAGGGCTGAAGAAGAGCTGTGGGTACAGCTGCCGCGTGCCCGAATGTCTGCTGGCATAGAGATGGCCACTGAGCCACATAGTTAAGGCCACTCAATCCCACTGTGCAACCCCAATACAAATCCTGGTGCAAATCCAGACCAAATCCGGGGTCACATTCAACCTCTCTGTCCCTAATAGCACTCAGCATTTCTTCATCCGCAGCCCTTTACATCCCCACCAGGGCCTTGCAGCAAGCGTTTCTATTTTCCAGCCTAACCTTTGTCTGGCCGAGGCAGTGAGTCATCTTGCTCATTAGCTGAACTTTGAATATCTCTTTATCCGCTGGATCTCTTTCAAGCTTGTTCCCTGGCAGCGGAAGCACTGGCTTCTCCTTTGCTCTGCTCTGGATCGCCGCGTTGCTTTTGCAGCGGCATCTCCCCCTTCCTGGCTAAGGGATGCTAATAAAATCAGAGCGGAGCAGGGATTATTTTCAGCCTGTGCACACCTTCTCGTGCAGCACGGCTTAATTCCCAGGGGGCACTCGGTGCATTTGGCAAGCCCCAGGTTTTTGGCCGGTATTCGGCCCCCCTCCAGCTCTGTTCCAGCCACAGGTTGTGTTTGCAAAGCTACGAGCTGGGTGCCAATCGCCAAAAGAGCCAAGGGGTGCCCTGAGCAGCAGCTGCCTTGCTGTCCTCTGCAGAGGATCTAAATCCTTTGTTAGTTTTCTTTTCTGCTTTTTCTCCATGCACAGACCTCCCAGGGAAAACAGTGCAGGCAGAAGTTGCCATGTGGGAATTTCAGCTCCTCTGGTTCAATGGGAGATATTGGCAGGGAGCGGAGAAGGAATGGGTCAAGCATCAAAGTGCATGTAAAGGATTTTAATGGAGTGACGCGGTAGAACTACTGCTCCTGATGTGCTTTGGTGTCTTCAGTATGGGTGAAGACTTGAGTAACCTCTTGCCTGCTCGAAAGGTGAGCAGAGGGTGCTCCTTGAGAAGGAGAAGTCCCTTCTGCACTGCTTCCTTGCAGAGTGGATGGCAGATGACTTCACATCCTGGACAAGAAAGACATCACCGCCCTCTCTGTACATACTGCCTTTGTAGCCATTACCATCAATTATTTTTTCCAGCCTTGTAATGTGGTGGTTCCAATCACCTCCCCAAATTGCTGGGCACGTGATGAGAGCATCTCCTTCAGCATCTCATCGCTTCTGTGTCTGCTTGCATGCACACCAGTAATTCGTGCCTGCGCGAGCCCTTCCCCACAAGGAACTGATGATTCACAGCCCCAGCCAAGGGAATCAATACAGCATGACTAAGGCAGCGCTGCAGCGGGATGGTGATTAGCTGCTGCCTCCCTGTCTTTGTCCTGAGTGGCAATTTGCTGATCGTCTTTAGGAATTCATCTTGTGGGGCCTTTGCCAGGCTTCCAGCAATCCTTTTTATTTGTTTACTTATTTATTCCTTTATTTTTTGGCTCCTGCATTTAATACACTGCTTCCTCGCTCTGCAGCTCTGCCTCACATCACTTTGGATTTTCTGCCTTGCAGGTTCTGAGGATCAGAAGTTGTGCCAGCCTATGCATTTCAGAGCAGTCCAACGAGCACGTGAATCCATGCTTGCCCCAAAAAAGCCCAAACAAACAGAAAGATGGGGGTTATTAATCACTGCAATGGGGCCACGTGGGGATTGCTTGTCCACAAAAACATTCACTGCACTGTGGGGCAGAAGACTCCTTGAGAGCTTTTTTGGATTTACGAACCCACCACCGAAGGCACTGAACATGCAGACATGGTAAGTGCCCACTGGACTTCACACTAATTACACGCTGTCTGCAGCCAGCCATTCACCAGAAGGTAAATTTATGCTTGGCCATGAGATGGAGGACACCTTGCACCTCTTGTAGCCCGGCTCAAAAGGGCCTGCATGCAGGCACTCCTTGGGCTGGAGATAGGCACTACTGTGATTTAATTCTTTTCCTCACTGCTTGTCCAATTCAATGCCTGCAAAACCCACCTAGAAAAAAACGTGTGAGTCTCAGACTATATAAGGATGTCTCTAGCACCCACATTGCCAAGCAGCCCCACTCTTCATGGCTCCGGGGGCATTTCTCCATTGACTGTGCTGCCACAGGAAGGCTCAGCATGGCTGGGGAGGGCTTTCCTTTGTAAGGTTACTTTCACAGAATCACAGAACATCCCGAGTTGGAAGAGATCCACAAGGATCACTGAGACCAACTCCTCACACATGTTGCCCCCCAGACCCTTCCCATCTCCATAGCCCTCCTTCGGATGCAGTCTCGGAGTTTTATGTCCTTCATATATTGTGGTGCCCAAACCTGCACCCAGTGCTCAAAGTGAGGCCACACCAGCACAGAGAAGAGGTGATGATGGGGGCGGAGGGAGGGGAAGGCCAGGAAGGAAAAGGCTCCTCCCTGCGCCCATGCCAGGAGGATGCAGCACACAATTCCTGGCCCAGAGTTCGTGGTTTCCTCAGGAGCCCCAGAGGCTCAGCCTGATGGCCGAGGTAATGGTAAGGAGCTAAAGCATCTCTCATCGCTCATCATCATGATCCCAGCACTATCTAGTGGGAGACAACACTTGTGGAATGGATGAGCACAGGGAGACTGAGAGGGCCTTAGCTTAGCTGCTGAGTTTAGGTTCTGGCTCATCCTCCAGTCCAGGCTACTCCAATCTACCCCAAAAAGCTGCTTTCAAAATCCCAAAAGTGCAGATTTCCCCCTGCGTCCCTTCAGACCTACCTAAATGTCTCCATGAACTTACCCTCACCCTTTTTTTATTAGCATCGTTATTGTTACCTCCATTAATGGTGCGTGGGGCTGCCTCCAGGGGGCAAGCCAGGATGTCTAAATTAGCTATAGGGAGGCTGTAGAGAGGACTATGTAAGTCTGTGAGCAGCAAGACATCCCTTTAGAGACTGTATTTCACTGCTCTGCTCAGCTTGATGGAGCCCCGGCACTAGGGGGTGCATCCCCAGTGAGTAAATCACAGAATCACAGAATACCCCGAGTTGGAAGGGATCCACTAGGATCATCAAGTCCTAGTGCTGCCTCCACAGAAGACTACCTAAAAATTAAACCCTATGTCTGACAGCACTGTCTGGCAACTCCTGCTGTCCTCCCCAGTGGGTGTACAAGCAAATTTGGGAGGAATTTGAAGAGCTGAAACACATGTATATATGTATACTTTTGGTGTCCTCAGAACATGGCTCCATCCCTCCTCCTGGTTTCATGGATGCCCTTAAACTGAAAAAGGAAATAAAATTAAATAATATATATAAGCGAGATTGTTGGGAATGCTGCTCTGCCTGGCGTGGACCTGCTTGACCGAGTGGGCGGCTGCTGCCCTGAGTGGAGGTGTGATTTAGATTGGCCCCACGGGCTCCATCCCTCTGCGGACAGCGATGCCACAGGAAAGGGTCCCACTTTGAGCTGCTCACAGCTGCGGTGCAGGTTCCCATCCCAGCCTGCCTGTGAGGCTCCTGCTCCTGGTAGGTTCCCAAACGCCAGTCAGCTGACAGGGTTATTTACTGAGGCTGGCAGGAAGGAAAGGCCATAAATTCCCTGGATATAACGGCTGAGTCAGAGAAGGAGCCGGATGCGGCCAATTTCAGTGTGGCCTGGAGGAGAGGCTTAAAGGGAAGAGACAGGTTTAGCTGGGGCTCTTGCTGTCCACTCCAACTCCACACATCCCTTCGGAGCCAGCAGGGACGAGGAGGCACCTGACACCAGGCCCTGTGGCTCCTGGCAGCCCTGTGGCTGCTTTCCCTGGGCTTTCCCTGCTTTCTGGGCTGGGAGACAGGAGTTTGCTTTGGTCTCCTGCCCTGTTTGGGGATCACAGCTCGGTTGCGAGGCCTTGCAGACAGCTTGCCCTTCCACCCTGGGAGTCACTGCTCCTTTGGCAGGAAAGCAAATGGTTCAGCCTTTGGGGCTGAACGACACAGCGCATCCTCCCCAGGGTTTTTGCAACCCCTTGGATTTTTAAAGAAAATAATTGCACGTTCCTAAAATTAGCCCTGATGTGCTGCAAAAGCAAAATCAACACATTTCATTAAGGGGGAAAAAAAAAAAAAAAAAAAGGCAAAAAATGCCATCAGGAGACATTTGGATTCATTTGCATGCATTTCTTTTTCCTCTGTTTGTTTGGTTGTTTGAGACCAAATTCTCCAGCAGGCTTCAAGCAGCCACAAACCAAACCAGGCAAATATCGTCTCTCCAGAAGGCTTCAGCCTGCTCCTGCCCCTTGCAGTGTACATCCTCCATTGTTGACTCACCCAGACCATGCCCCCTGTAATTTTTCCCCATGGTCTCCCCATCCTATGAGGCACGTATGGGTGACAACTCCATTAGATGGCCTCATCCATGAGCTAAGCTCATCCTGGGAAAACTGTCTTTTGTGGTCCTGTGAAGGAGGACATCTCAGGGGAGACATCTCAAGGGTACTCTAGACCCTCCGGGAAGGACTTCGCCTGGCTGATGATGGAGAGTTCTATGATTTCCAATGCCTTGGATCATTTCAGGCATCCTGCCATCTCCAGGTCTTCCTCCTCTCCCTCCACCCTCCATCCCCAGCAGATCCTGAGATAAAGGTCTCCCTTTCCCATTATGGCTGCTCCCTCTACTTTGGGTAATGCTGTTCCCATCACCAACTTGATTTCCTCTCACCATTGAGCTTCATCTGTGAGGAAAGATGGGAAGTCATCAAATTTGCCCCAGAAACAGCCTGAGTTCTTCTAGAACCATAGAACGACAGCATATCCTGAATTGGAAGGGACTCACAAGGATCATTGAGTCCAACCCCTGGCACCACACAGGACCAAACTCTATGTCTGACGGCGGTGTCCAAACGCTTCCGGAACTCTGGCAGCCTGGGGCCACAACCACTGCCCTGGGAAGCCTGTTTCACGCCCAGCTACACTCTGATGCAGAACCTTTTCCTAACACAAGCGTGACCCTTCCCTGACATAGCTCCACGCTGTTCCCTTGGGTCAGCATGCTCGCAGAAGACATGGGTACTCCCAGATCTCTGTCCTCTTCTGCTCCCTCTGTCCTGACGGTCAGGAGAACTCAGGTCAACGCTCCAGGGACACAACTTATGCTACTCAGACAATTCATGGCTGTTACTCAAGACCTCATGGATGGAAAGGTCTTGAGTAACAGCTTTGAATCGTCCAAGTAGCGTAAAGGAGAAGGAGGTCAGGGAGCACTTAAGATGCCAGAGGAGCACGTAGGCAAGCCCAGACCTGGGAAGTTGCTCGTGAAACCAGTTTAATCCGTGTTAGTGGGTCAGAGCACTGAAGGCCATGTGGAGACGGGACACGTGTTCGAATGCACACTGCTGGCGTCCAGTGGCCTGCTGGGCTGCCCACTGTTAGCCTTTCAAGCAATTTTCTTTGCATGTAGGGAAAGTGGGCAGGTAGCAAAACCTGGAGAAGGCAGCTGCGAGCACTGGGACACACGCGTTTGCTCCAGAAGTATGTCCCTGAATACCACACAAACTAACGATGAGGAGGGCGTTCCTGTGGAAAGACCTGCAAAAGGCACCCAGAACTGTGTTCAGAGGGCTACGAAGAGGCTGAGTGGGCTAGGTGGTGAGCAGTGAAAACATCACTCAACGAGATGAGATCTTTCGTTGCATGAAATGCTGCTTTGGATCAGGTGGAAATTTCCAGGTGTTTGGCACAGAAGTGGATCTAAACCCCACAAAACTCCTTAACAGTTACTAATCTGCTTCTCATTTACTGTCCTCTGTGATTTTCAATTTATACGGGCGTTGTCCTCCCAGATCATTAGCAAAGATGTTAATGAAACTTGATCCTGAATCCTGACTCTTGTTCCTCAGTAGACGCTTCTTGTTCAATGCAGCACACTCTTGTTTGGGATTAGTTACTGCATTTCAATGTGTTTTCAGTTTGCACAAACCGTGTTTCAGACCAATGCATTTTTTCTTTTTTTCTTTTTTTTTTTTTTTTATTTCCTAAGACAAAGCAGCAGAATACATTAATCAAAATAAAAACACATGTTCATAAAGGCTGTGCTCCCTTCATCCTCTGGCTCTGTCACTCTCTAACAGTATTCTCCTTTGCACCAAAAAGATCTGGAAAAGAAGAAAACCTGACAGTTTTCTGTGCCCATCATCCCTCAAGACTGACTCTTGGTCGCATGGTAATTTTACTCAGCATCTGGCTTCTGCAAAGTTTCTCCCTGTTGACACTACTGTGTGGACAGAACCAAGCTCTAAACATTTCATCATGATTTCTTCTTAAATATTTGTTCTATTATTTTTACAGGCTGGTGATTGCCAGAATTATATTCTATCCTTCTCTGTTCTAAATCACCAACACATTTCCTTTCCTCTGTCTCTCAGGATCATGTTGTCCAATGCTTTATAAAATAGCCACCAGGATCAAAACGTTCATTAACTAATCCTGCCATTAACAGCTGAGGAGGAATACTAGAGGATGTCTGCAGCCTACACAGATCTATTTCTTAAATCTAAAATTTCCCAAGAATCTGCTTTTGGAAACCTGGAGGACAAGATTTAAGGAGAGCTCTAAGTACTGGTCCCTTTGGCTTGCCAGTAGTTTTATTTCCCTCCTCACTCACTTCCCTGCTACACTTTTGGGTGTAAAAGCCCTTCTTACATTATTCTGTGAAATACAACTAGTTTTGCTGCATGGCTCGATGACCTCCCCCCAGCAATCCTTAACTGTCTCAAAACGCTCCCATTTGGCTTCACTGGTTATTCTCCAGCGATGGGCAGATGTTCACTCTGCAGAGGGCTGTGTCGGCTGCAAATGTCACCGTGCCCCAGCTACTCATTACTGTCCTTCGCTGGAAACGATGCTCTGCCAATGGCAAGCATCATCTTGACCCCAAACCCACTGTGTTCATCCTGATGCACGATGCTGCTTTATGCTGCAGTGGCTGGAGCAGCTGGAGGGTGGGGAGAAGTCGCTGGAGGTGGGAGGGCATCCAGTGGCACAGCTGGGTCCAGGAGCACACATCTGTCCACGGCTCCCCATCCCTGAGGAGCCTCTTGAGACCCAGCCTTGGCCAGCTTTTATGTTGGACACTCTCCTGACCTTCAAGCAGGGGCAGAGCCCTGCTCAGGATTTTCCAGCCTTCTCCCTCGCTACTGGCTTTTACATGCCCTTTGCTGTCCCTTCAAGCAGAGACTTAAAAAACCCAAATCCCTGTTTTGTTTTCTAGACCTTACCAATCCTCTCCATGTACTGCTGTGTGTCCAAGGCTTCCCATCCATTTCCAACCTGTAAGGAACATGTTTAGGAAAGTCTTCAAAAGTGTAACTCAACATGGTTGCACGGAGCGCATGGAGTAGACTCATGCACTGGGATGCAGTGCTGAGCTGGGGAGAAGCAGAGGGAGTGGAGGATGGGCTGGAGAAATGTACAAGTTCAGTGCAGCGTTGTAACAGCAAGACAAACAGAGCCAGTAGCTTTAGGGAGGTTGTGGCGGTCCTTTGGCCTTACAGGCTGAGCCATCCAACTTCGATGCTGCAACACATGGTGCTGATGAGGCTCCACGAAGCCCAGCCATGGGCTCCTGTTCGAAGAATTGTGCCACCCTCTGCTCCTGGAGCAGGTGTCTCCTGTCTTGTCTGTGGTTTTGGGACACGCTTTACACTGGTGTTTCTGTACTCACCACCCATATGTGCGTCCATGGAAGGGGGAAAGGAATGGTTCCAGTGCTGATGCATTTTGGGGGTCCTGTCTCACACATGCAGCCCATAGAAAGCACAACCACCAGAAAAAAAAAAAAAAAAAAAAAAAAAAAAAAAAAAACAAAAACACCCCTTGTGCCTCTGTCACCACTGTGATTTAGTACTGCAGCCCTGCAATGGGGAGCAGTCATTAAGATCACATGGATGCAACTCTCACTGCGATGCAGGGCAAGCGGGAGTGGCTATGCCAATGGTGCTCTCCCAGATATTTTACCTTTCAGGTCCTTCTGCCTTCCCTAGTGAATTGCTTTCTCTGAAAGCAACTCAGAAATTCGGTGTGATTTTCCTAAGACAAAAGTGCGATTTTGACAGCAAGCGCCGGGTGAATCCTGGTGAGGAGGCTCATGCAAAGCCCTTGAAGGTCTTACTGTTTTATCTGCTTATGATGGAGCTGGAGGAGTGTAAGTGGCGAGGGAAGGTCAGGGGCTTAGGGGGTGCTGGGACTGGCAGGGACAAGCTCACCGTGCCCCTGGCTGCAGCTTTGGAGGAGAGAGGGTGGGGGAATCATCAGAAACGCCCCATGATAGGACATCTGCAGCCTTTTTCTCCTTAAAAAGGGAGAAATGTCTGTTTCACCTGGAAATACCCCAGACAACCCCCCCAAATCCATCAGCTCTCCGGACAAACTCAGCCCTGGCAGGGATAGGTTATTATCTTTCAAATGACAGCCATTTGCCTTCTCTCTCCATAACAACAGTGCGTCCTTAGCGGGCATTTTCCCTACATTTAGCCCATTCCAAGGAACTCTGTTTGCAGTCCTTCATACAGAGGAAAACAGAGGCAGCGACAAGGTAAAGGAATTTTTCAATGCTATAGATTTGCACCTCCGCCAGACTTTCTCCCCCACCATCCTGCCAAAAGCTGGGAAACAGAAAATAAAGATATTGAGGCTGAATTTCCCCAGAAAAGCACTGCATTCTCATTCTGTCTCCCAAGACTTCCCCCTGCTGCCCTGCTCAAGCCACCGAGTTTATTTGTGAGTCACAAATAATGCCACCTCTTCCCTCAACAGTGTGAGGGCGCAGGCAGCAGAATATTGCTAAAACTGCGCTGTGTACCTGCTGATCCTGAATTTCCGAACCTGCTTCTCCTTAGCGCCATTTAGCAACACGTTCACAGTTGCTGTTTATTTGGGAAGAATTATTTCACAGCAAAAGCTTTCTGAGTGGTGTTTTGACATCTGTCTCCTCCAAGAGGTTTGCATCTGAGATGCAGATGTACCGGGTACAACATAGAGTGAATTGTTGAAGGAGGTTCAGACCAAGCAGGCTTGATGTGTAGAGGGTACAGCACCTGTATTCTCGAGACTGTGGCAACACTATTATTTGTACTGAAATTGCCGGTAAATTTTCATCGACTCTACTATGCTGAATCAAGGCCCACGGATGGCACTGAGCAGGAAGATGATTGGTTATGTTGCAAGCACAAGCCAAAGGTGGGTGGAAATGCATCCTGGGGACTGGCTTGGTAGCACTTTGATGCCTTCTGAGGCTCTACCCGGAGGTGAAAACGTACCTGGCATTTTGCAGCTGTAAATAGGGTCCTCCCAGTGACATACAGCACTTCCAGCTGCACAGATGCTACTTATCTTTGTATTCTCCTGGAACAAAACCTTGCTTTATTTTTCTCACTTCCAAAATAAACTTCCTTTTCTGCACTCCCACAGAGAATCACCACCGGGAAGAAAAGCTGTGCAGAGCTTTCCATCCAGCAGATTGCCTCTCTGCTCCCTCTACCCTGAGAACCTGAAAGCAGAGCAGGGCTACTGTTTACAGAAATCCAGTGAGCATTTAGAGCTGTCTTGTTTCTAAATACATCCATTTCTGATTGAAAGAAGCTGAGCTAGTCACACTGAAAGAGCTAATTAAAATGTAAACAGTGTCGCTTTTAATTGCTAGCGCTAAAAATTGTCATTATTTAAAAGTTGAGGTGCATAAGAATATGTGTTTAATTGCAAGAAGGAGGAGGAGGCGAATTTCAAATGCTTTGGAGATGCTGCAGGCTGAGCTCAGGCTGGCTGTTTCCATGAGAAAATGCAGTGGGCTATTTTCCTCTGCAAGCCCTTTGCTGCTGTCACATGGTTTGATTTTTCTCTCTTTTAATGCATCTGTTTGTTTGTTTTGTCCTTCTTTTTCAAAACCTTATTTTGCATCTTCTGCAATTCTCAGTCATGGAGGAGTCTGGAAATCAGTCCAGTGCTTCAAGATCAGTCATTATTGGATGTTTTCCTGTTCACGCTGGTAAATGGCTCAATTCTGCGTAATTAGTTAAAGATGTGAAGTGCCGACTAAGTGCTAAGTAATGTTACATAAATGTAGTGTATGGCAGACACACTGTGCCACAAAAAGCATAATAGTATTTTGCACTTAACTAGCACCTTTTACCCCAGGTTGGCAGAACTCCTCACTATCACTGCTGGAGGCTGTCAGCACCCCAGCAAATGAGGTTATTGTTTTAATATGCATTTACAGCTGAGAAAACTGAGGCACAGAGCAGCCGAGTGCCTCCAGCCTCGGCCAGGCAGCAGCTGGGCAGCGCAGCAAAACCAGGCATCCCGAGTGCCACCACAGGCCCTGGTGATGGACGATCATATCACGGAAACTTAGGATCATGCAATCATGGAATCAAAGAACGGCTTGGGTTGGAAGGGACCTTAACGATCATCTAGTTCCAACCTCCTGCCGTAGGCATGGCTGCCACCCACTGGATCAGGTCCCGTAACCTGGAGGTCACAGCCTGGAGGCAAGCTGGGGGCAATGATAGTAGGGGAGATGTTTCAGACGGATTCTGTAGACATCGCAGCTTGGCTGGTTGAAGGTGCGCTGAGGTGAGCAGCTTGTGTTGCTCAGAAAGGCTTCAAACCTGAATGTGGAAATAGTGAGGAATCCAGAGCCCAACACTTCCCTCTCGATGGTCAACTGCTTTTTAGAAAGAGGGATATCCTCTGAATGTGGCAGGCTCCTGCTTCCAACCATGTGTTTTCGTATGGCTTCCTACATTGAAGAAGAGACTGAGGGGAGGCCTCATGGAGAACTACAGCTTCCTCCCAGGGGAGCAGAGGGGCAGGCGCTGAGCTCTGCTCTCTGGGGACAGCAACAGGGCCTAAGGGAAGAGCATGGAGCTGTGTCAGGGGAGGGTCAGGCTGGGGGTTAGCAAAAGGTTCTGCACCAGACGGTGGTGGGCATGGCACAGGCTCCCCAGGGCAGTGGGCACGGCCCCAAGCTGCCAGAGCTCAAGGAGCGTTTGGACACTGCTCTCAGACACAGGGTTTGGGTTTTGGTGGTCCTGTGTGGTGCCAGGGAGTGGACTCAATGATCCCTGTGGGTCCCTTCCAACTCAGGATAGCTTCATTTCTCACTGCTGCCTGTATTTAATCTCCAGTCTCATCTGTGGATACACACAGACCCAAGCTGCCCATTAACTCAAGGACTTTCCACCTGTCAAAGCCAAGTGGCCACACAGCGAGCCAGCACAGTCGAGACTTGATTGAGCCGCAGCAGGCCACTGCTCACCTGGCTTTGTGCCTAATGTCACCAGCCAGGAGCTGGGACTTGCTGCCTCAACAGGGTGGTGGTTCAGACCCAGGAACAGCATCCCCAGAGGGCTTGGGCTCAATGAGCATCATCCCTGCTGCCCAGACAGCCCTGCTCTGTCCTTCCTCTTACCAGTGAGTGAAGTCCTCTTCCTCCCTCTCCAATTTGTTTTCTCCTGCCTTTAAATTTTTTTTTTTTTTTTTTTTAATAACTGTACCCCCTTTGGATTTTCAACATCCCCGGCAAAATCTGATTTCACACCGTGTTTCTATGTCTAGAAAAACAATTCCAAAAACCAAAAACAAGCCGTGCCCTGACTGGCGTTACATAGCATTTGTGATAATTGGATTCTCAGAAAGCCAAGCACTTTCTAAGTTTTAATGAGATTCAAGCTTTAATTACTGCGTCCCTTTCTCAGGCATGCAGTGGAAGCAGGGAGGAAAATGACCATAATCAGGGCTTCAGCATGTTGCAAGAGATGGCCTCGATGGGTTGCATTTTGGTTCCTTAATGAGGGGGCATTCTTGCCATGAACAGTTGGAAATCCAGTTTCTCTTGCATCGTGGCCTACATTTACATCCCTTAGGTCTTCAGCCAGGGACCACTGCTGTCTCCTCTCAGAAGACTTCTCCGCTGGCTGAATGCCAGCAGAGATGTCTCCTGGAACTGCTACCCTGTGGGGCAAGAGAGGGAGACAAAGATGTACTGAGGGTTGGTGTGGACTTTCATTAAGGTCTTGACAAGGAGTGATGACATGGGGTGATCCTTGGGCAGGGTCTAGGGGCCCTCTAGGACCAGCATCAGCTTCAAGCCCCTTGCACGGCTCTTCTCTTCCTGCACGGTGCAAATACCAGGCAGATCTTGCCCGTAAGGCTCGATGACTCACTCGCTGGCTTTCTCACTTCCCCGCCTCCATCCTGGAGGATGCAGTGTTTTGCCGACTGTTATCTGCACTGAGGTTGGCGGAGGCAGATGAATGCAGCGGTTTTGTGTCTTTCTGCAGAAAGACGGCTTCAACAGAGGTCATCAGCACTTCAACTTTATCTGGGAGGAAACAAGATATCACATGGCCATCTGAGAGGACCTTTAAATTGAGATGTTCAGCCTGTGTGACGATGCTTAGATACAAACTAAAACAAATCAATTTTAAAAAAGAGCTTTGTTGAGACACTGCATCAAATTCTTCACAAATGAGCCAATATATTGCCTTCACTGTATTCTCACAACCACTCATTTTGTACACTGATAAAAAAATCTTTCCATCCACGTGTTCTTTATAGCCCCGTGGCTAAATATTCACTATTCCCTCATCCCTTAGATAGTCAGAGATTTATGTCACATCCTGCCTTTTCCCTCCCGGTATTTGGGACCAAAGTCAGAGTTGCCAGGTAAAAATTTTTGAGACTGCTCTTCTATCCATTTCCTGACCTCTTTCCCAAATACCCAGCTATCTCCCTGGTTTTCCATCACTTCTGAAGGTCACCGCTGTGGCTTCTATTCCTCTCTCAGCAATCTGGAGGACATGCTGTCCTCGCCTAATACATCCAAACATTTTCTTGGAATTATCTTTTTACATCTCTGGCTGTTTTTGCTTTGCTGTGTACTCTAGATGCCTACACAGGGAGATGTGACTGCTTCTCGCTGGCAGCAGGGGAAGCCACGGTCTAAGCAGGCAGGAGCAGTGGGTGGCTTGAATCACTCCTGACACAAGACCCCCTCCAGCAGTCCCCATCAGCAAGTTTGGCATCTCCAGTCCACCCATGGCCATGATCTCCATTGGTTCCTGATGTTACCCAGCCACTTTCTGCGTTGTATCTGAATTGTGCTTTTTGTGGCCATCCCCTCTGGCCTTGCCTAGGGGATTTCAGGCAGAAGAGGTATACACTCCTAGCTCTCATCCTCCAAAGACGGACCTGTCTCTAGACCTGGTACTTCTTGGGCTGGCATTTTGGCAAACCTTTCACCTCTTTAAAACTCCTCTGCAGCACCAATCCCCTGGCTCAGTGTTTTGTTGTTGCTCTTCCCATCACTTTGCAAGCCTGGCTCAACTCACACTTTTTTTCTTCACTTGCTTTGCCCTTTTCCATTTACACACGTTATTTTTATCCATGGAGCTCCTTATTCTTGGGGGGAGCCATGTCAGCTGCTGGTAAGTGCTCCCCAAGCATCCAGGGCAAACACAGAGTAAAGCCCTGTGTTGGGCTACGCGTAGGGCTGTACTTGGTGAGGTTACAGCATGCTCTTAGGCTCCTTCCAGTTTTAGGGACTGTGATGTTTCTTTTGGGAAATAGGGAACAGCACATGCTTTTCCAGCACGTGCTGGGTGGATACTCTCTGGGCTGGGTATTTCCAGGTGCCCATGCTGAAGTAAGCGGGGACTTGGGTCATCCTCCTGTCCTCCTTCCCTTCATTCTCAGCTATGTGGAGAGGTCCCTGAGGTCTCTAGTTGGTCCACGCATGTGGCAGCAGGTTGGCAAAGCAGCAGGGATGGCACTCAGGCAGCCCACAAACCTCTGAGCTCTGGCTGCCAAGCCCACACGGATGACTGCCTGTAAGCACAAGTCCATCCCAAGCCTTCAGCAGTCACAGGGCCTTTGTCTCCCTCCTCTTCCCAGGAAGCAGATTGCAAAATCACCAAACCACAGAGACAAGCAGTATCTGAATGGGCTCAGGCACCAGTCCATGCCAATCTGTGGCTCCTGGGAAACAGCTTCCTATGGAGAAGGAGAAGTTGAGCGTGGTGAGAAGTGAAGCCTCCTGCTGGGTACGTGGCTCAACTGTCTCCCCAGTGTACAGGAATCTTCCCTGTAACATGCCGAAAGCTCCTGGACCTACAGGAAAAAACGTCCGCCTTGCAACACCAGCAGCAGGATCTTGTTCCTGGACCCCCGTGACCCCTTTGCTCTATGAGTATCAGCAGCCTTGCCCTACCTCAGCCCCTACTACGCCATCCCCACAAGCCTGTCAGTCCCTCAGCTCCAGAAGGATCCCTCCTTGCTCCCAAAAATGCAGACATTGTGGAGGGCACAGGAACAGCTGCGATGGCCCCATCCCACGTGTCACCCCTCTGCAAACAGTTGCCATCCCCACAGCCTGTCGGGGTAGCCCTTAGTGTCAGGTTCTAGACAGAAGAGATGAGGCTGTTTGGGTGGATTTGCTGCTGGAGCAATCTCCAGACAAAAAAAAAAAAAAAAAAAAAAAAAAAGCAACTTGAATGTCCTGCCTTAAGAGACGATGCTTAGTCCTTCATATACTATTATTTTTTGGTTCAGAAAATGTATCCCACTTCATGAAAGCAGAGAGTCCTGCTTATTTTCCACTTAAGCCTGAGTGCTAAAGAGGGTCTTAAGTGGAGCATCCAGCCGTGGCTTGGAGGGTGATCTCGATAAATAGGCACATCCTTCCCCAAGCCCTGCCCTTCCCAGAACTTCTGCCAGTGTTTCCACCTACATAGTACAAATACAGGAACAGACACAACAGGAAGCGGTTCTCTAGGATAAAGCAGGCATTTGAGGACTTCAGAAGCAGAGACTGGGCACAGTCTCTCCCTGGGGAGCATGGGATGGGGCAGCGGGTACGGCACGCAGCTGCGTCACGGCAGGTGACTCACCACGGCAGAGTGTCTGCTGATTTTCGTATCGTCAAGCCTGGCAAACAAAAAAGATGCTCTGCTTTTCCAGAGGTCAGACATCAGTCTTCCTTGCGGACAGCTTGCAAAATGGGGGAATACAAATGGAGGAGAGGATTGATTCTGGACTATCTGTGCTTCTTTGCTCCCTCCTCCTGGCTGCAGACACCTGTATGGGGTGTATTGCTGCAGAGATGGTCAGCAGCTGGCTTACTGCTGCTGGGAAGAAGAAAAAGGAAGCTGGCATCTTCTCCACATGGCCTGTGGTTGGCCATTTGACAGGAAACAGGGAGAGCCCAGCATCCTCGCTGGAAAAGTAATCTTTTGCGTGGATCAAAGCATGAGACTGTCTCCAGGACAAGAAAATAAATAGAGAGTGTGAGAGATGTCAGCTCATTTAGAAAAGAGGTAGAAAGAGAACGTGTGGCCAGAAAGCCAAGGAGCCAGGCTCGCAGAGGTGGGACAGCAGATCACAGCAATGTTTCCAGGATTGCCCAGAGACAGAGCTGAGGGTTTAATTATTCTCAGATACAGCAAGAAGAGGTTAAAAACATTTGTTTGCGAATCCAGAGAATAATTAGGAGTGAGTCACGGAAAGCGTTGTTCCAGCTATGGCAAAAACAAGCCAGTGCTGAAGGGTCTGCTGGTCATTTGAAAGCATAGAGAGCTTGAGCCCAAGATTCTTTCCTTAATTGCACCACTCTTGGGCAGTCGCTCTAAATTAAGCAGACAGGAGCACAAGAGAGCTAATGCAGCGCTTGGAAAGGCAATCTATTAACCAAAGTGTCTCTCAGATGTTTAACTTCAAGGAGGCACGATTGAAACCTCATCAATTACGATCAACGGACATGAGAAGGGCTTAAAGTTCATCCATAACGTAATTTGCAGAATAATAAAAATTAAAGACGCAAAATCTCTTTTAGGTCGAGTCCATTTCAGTCCCCAGGGAGAGGTAGATGGCTTTCTGCATCATGCTTCCCACTGTGCTGCATGCATGCAATAAATGCAGTGCAAGAGCACTTTCCCCAATGCGCTTTTATGACTTGGAGGAGGCTGCTATTGAATAATCACGCTTACAGACACGAGCCCTTTCTGTGCTGTCCCAGGCATGCTCCCTGTCTTTGCCGTCATTCTCAGTTTTCTCCTTCCAAAGTCCACCGAGCTATTCTAGCAGCCCTTCTGGATCACAAACAGCTCTCTGCTGTCCTTGGCATCCTTTTCCCTGAAACTTTTCACCCAAGTCCCCTGCCCTCAGCAGTCAATGGGAACAATAACCTTAGGGGAGACCGTGACATTCCCAATTGAAAAACAAGATTGAGTCCTTCACTTCCCACTGTGCTGCTGACAGCAATACTACTTAGCACTCCTACCCTATGATGCATTACCCAAACATTAGCTAATTATCCTGCCTGACTCCTTAGAAAGTAGGCAATTAAGTTGTTAGCTCCGTTCTCCAGACAGGGAAACCCAGGCACAAAAAGAGGTTAATAGGGGAAAGGCTAACCCTACAGTGTAGGGCGGTGAGCATCCCTGCTGATTGGAGGAGTGATGTTGAGCATGGTGCTTTTATCTTACTTATCTCAGCTGCTTGCACTGCTGCTGAGCTCCTTCTTGAGTGGGCATAAAAACAGCAACACCTCAGGAGAAGGATTCATCCTTGCCCAAGATGTGTCCCATTGTGGTAGGCTGTCATCTTCTAGAAGCACCCAAAACGCACTTTCTCCAGACTGCTGAAGGGAAGATGAGGATCCCGGATGGTGCGGATGCCTTGAGGAGGTGGTGTGAGTCCTCTCCAAATCATTGACAACAATGATGGCAGTTTCACTGCTCAAGAACTCCAGGATCCTGGAAGTATTCTGCTGGTGCCATTTCAGCTGATTTTGATGAGCATTCTGGAGCACCTGAGGACAGAGCAGAAAACAGGCTGCAAACCCTCTCCTTCCTACATCCCAGCTGGGGACCTGGGCTCCACCACAGCCATGAATTGGGGCTATCTTCGGAGGGACAAATGCTGAAACATACTATTTTTACTGTAGAGAGGTGCTGAACAGAGAGATCTTTAAAATAAAGCAGCAGAAGGAGTCCAAGTCTAATAACAAGCGCTCTAGCCATTGTGACTAAGTACTCCATAAAATGTGTAATTACAGCACTATAGCAACTATTGAATTCCAAGGCACATTTTGCATCTGAAACACAGGACAGAGCATCCTCTCTGGGTGATTCAGAGCAATAATCACAACGCTCAAGCACTTTGCTTGGGAGGGGGAGAGGCACCGACGTGCAGGGACAAGCCCAGCGCACCGGGCTCGTAAGCATATTGCCTTGGGAGCACCTTGCATAGCATGCATGCACCTGCCAGGGGAAAAGGAAGTATTTTTAGCTGGGATTATCTTGTCTGCTTCCTCAGAGTGCTCGCTGCCTTTGTGGAGGGGAGCAGAGTGTCGGCTGCATCACACTCGAGAGGGGGTGACGTTTGAGAGGCATGTTTCCTCAAAGTGCACCGAGTGTGAGCGCGATTTGTGCCTCCCTAAGCAGCTTTCCCTGCCCTCGAGCACCCCGTTTGAGTTCATGCAGGGCTGAGCATACAAGGGCACCAAGATCCTCTTTCCTGAATGCAGCTCAGAGCCACTCAGAAAATGGAATTTTCTGACTCAGGTACACTGCCCTCCATTGTCTGGGGCATGTTTGCAGCTGGAGACTGGTGAATGAAGCTGAGACCTTGATGTAAATAAATAAATAAATAAATAAAAGTGTGCTTGTGCTTTGTAAAACAAGCCTTTTAAAGCTGGCTTTTATGCAAAGAAAAATGCCAATATGCATACGGAAGCTCTGGTATTTAAGGCTCCTTTCAACCTTCCAGATTGCTAGCGAGCTCTTTCATTGGTTTAAGCCTTTTACCAAAGGCCAGGTGCTCTAAGAGCTGGTGAAGAGGTCTCAGGCAGGTATTTAAGTGCATGGCCTAGGAACAGATGCTTGGATCAGTGTCTACATAATTAGAGCTATTTCATTATGCTGAAGGAGGTATTGTCTTACTGTGTTATAAGGAGGGACAGATGATCTCTCTCTCCAAATGAGTGAGGGCAAGGGAAAAACGAAGTAACCAGTCTTTGAGGCCTCCTCTCATCCCTGCTTTAGTATGGAAATGCATTCAGGTTCTGCAGAAAAATGCATCTCAAACAGCTTTACAGTTTTTTTTTTTTTTTTTTTTTTTTTTCCCCCCCTGTTCACGTTATCGAAATGAGACAATAATTACTCGGGGAGTTTCTCTGGCATTGGTCCTGCCCTGGCCCACAGGTTAGAGGTAGTTTTCCTTGAAGACCATATGGGAGGGAGCAAGTATTTGGCCTTGGAAGGGGCTCTCTAGCAGGCCTGGTGGGTTTATTCCCCCTGCACAATTTAATGAGTTAAAAAGAAGCCCTGGCTTTGCAGAGAGCTGTTAGGTGAGCAAGCATTGCCAAAATCTGTTGTGACATCACCCAATCAGGCCAGTGCTCTGATTCTGCTCAGCAAACAACAGGCGTTTGCACAACTACAACCCACCTGAGGTTTTTGCCTTGCTTCATGGCTGAGCAACAAGACCCTAAACGTTACAGCTCTGCCTCATGTCCTTGGCTCTGTCCTGCCTTGGAAAGAAACATGCTGTGGCCTGCACTGCCAATGCTATTTCCTCTCGCTTGTCTTTAAAGGTCTCTTTTCCAACAGCTGAGCGGCTCTGCAGCTCCGGAGAGTACGTGAGATCCGGCTGGCCCACGGTCTAGCTGGTATGGCTGCGTGCCACGTTGTTGTTTGTATTGCTTTCATTTTTGTGGCGTTACTTGGCTCTTCCACGCAACTTGTTTTCAGCCTGAACTATGCGCTCATTACATATCCAAACACCCACGCAGGTTTTGCATGAGGAAACTCGAAACACACGCGCAGCAGAGGAGCAAGTTTGTGATGGGGGGGATGAGATATTTGTCTCAAGGCAGACAGTCTTGAAATCCCTGAGCTGTCCGTGGTTGGATTTCAAACCTCCTGACAACAAACACGTTAATGCCGTGCGCGCATCTTCCTGGCAGAGAGATGCAGGGGACACCTCCTGTGGTGACCCTGGCCCCTCCAGCAACCTCAGCTACTGTCCCAGGCACACATCCAGGGACCTCCTGGCTATGTCCCAAATGCTGAAGGGACCCATTTTTGCTGCTCGCTTCCCCTTCACAGCCCCATCCCCACAAGCAGCCAACTGCTTCCTGCAGGGATCTACCAGTCCCTGGCCAGCTTGGGTTATGCAGATGCGAAGGGGTGCTCGAGGATTTCAGCCAGGTCACAAGAGATGGGGACAGATTCAGGCCTGCTTTGCACAGCGGCTGCTTCCTAAATGCCCTCTTTGGGGCCTTTCCGCAAAGCAGAGGGTCTGAGAGGATGCAGAAGGTGGCACAGCGCAAGCATCAGTGCCATTGGACGCCCCGAGTTGCACAGATCCAGTATTGTATTAATGCAGCAAAACAGCAGAGCAGGGCTCTGATACTCATGTTTTCCGAGTCTCTCCCACTTTTACAGCCCCACCGCTGTTGCAGTTGAGCTCTGCAGATGCAGCGAGCTCAGCTGGAGGCTTGCAGGCTGTCCAAATCTGCGGCACGCCGCTCCTCTGCACACCCTGCTCCTCCCCGCCGCGCCAGGCCCGCTCCCAGTGTGGAAAAACCCTCTCCTAGCTACCGCCAGGAGCTGCGCAGCGCTGGGCAGGCTGAGCCCAAGAAGTTGGGAGACTCAGTTTGCAGCTTGGGATTGCTTTGCTTCCCCACAGCCTTCCCTGCTTCCTGCGTTGCAGCAGATAAGTAAAGATTTTCCAGGGCTGTCAGTACTGCGTATTTCACCAGCTTCACTTCACTTTAAGTCCAAAATGTGCTAAAAATAAGCTGGCTTGGTGTCCATATCTTGATTCAAGTGGTAACAGGACACCAGGCAGAGAAACTCCTAGGTCAGTTTGCTCTGTGCAGCAGCGAGCAGGGAGCTGCTGGCTCTCCCTCTGCCTCTGCTGGTGTGGGGCTGGCACCCGCCGCTTGCTGGACTCTCCAAAATTTCATATTTGGAGGTTAGAGGTTTTATACAGCATAATTCCTCTCAGACTTCTTGTTAGTCATGCTTCAAATGCCAAGGTAGCATCTCCTCTCCTGGAGAGTATAGGGGGTATAATATTAGCAAGATCCTCAGTAAACTACTTCCTTTAATATTCATGTGGTAAATGGCAGGGAAAAAAAAAAAAAGCCCCGCAAGCAGAAGTTTGGATAAGTGAAATCTTAAATGCCACAGGAAGGTTGCAATCTTCAAACAACCTCATTAGCACAGCAGCGGAGGGAGGTGTGGAAGCTGGTGCCTCACATGCAGGTTTTTGTTGAGCCATTGCAGTGCCACGTGGCTCTGATGGCAGTGGAACCACCGTGTCCGTGGCTCCTGGGAAGGGGTCTCAAGACGAACTGCCTGCTGCTCTCCCTTGCTTCTGAAATCCTCCAAGGCTGCTAAGTGAATTTCTCATTTGCAGCCAGATTTTGTTGCTGCGTTCTCACTTGCTTTCCTAAAATAAAAGGGGAAAAAAAATCCTTGTGTTAATTTAATCTAGCTAGGCATCCTGCTGTCCTGCCTGATAATATCTCTCCAATCTGTCATTTCCAACTGACAGCTGTTTATTTGTTGTTGTTTTTTTTTTTGTTGTTGTTGTTATTTTGCTTTTTCTTTTTCCCTAGTCTTGAAATATCTCCTCTGCTTTCTTAAGCAGCCCAGAGCTGCCCCAAGCCTTCCCTCAGCTTTGGTGGAGGTTCTGGGTGAAGCAATCTCCCTTCTACAAAAAAGCCACTATGATAACCTCAGACAGAGAAACCCACCAAGGAACATCCAATTTACATGCTGAGAAATGCTGTAGGAGTTTGGGATTTCAGGTTCAGCCTCCTGGTGCACAGCCACACAGCAGGACAAAGCGCTGAGGAACACTGCAGCGTGGAATGGAGATCCCAGCAGGAGCTTCCCTCCAAAGCAGGGACAGCAACGCAGCCACGGAGGGGTCCTGGAACCAGCGGAGAATTATTCAGCAGCATTGACTGCAAAGGATGAAGTGATTAAAGACAAGTTATTCAGCTGAATCCACAGGAAAAAAAAAAAAAAAAAAAAGAAGTTATTAAGTATGACAATGTGCAAGACATGGCAAACCACTTGGGTTCCTTCCCACAGTCTGGACCCCCAGGCAACCTTCCCATGAAGCATGCAGATGAGCTGTTGCACAGACTGAAAAATAAAAAATAACCTAAGAAAAAAAATCACAATAATTTTTGTTCCCCCCACTCAACTTCCTATTGCTTTCAGATTGTTGGTCACCCATTAAATCTGGGCACCACTCAATCAGCTCATTTTCATTTTACTTTTTCTTTACTCTTGTTTACATATTTACTGTTATTTATTCTGATTTTAATTGCCCAATTCCTTTTTTTTTTTTTTTTTGGAAAAAAAAACATGTTGAAATTGGCAGAAGTGTCAAAACATGCTTCTTCTGGTACTTCCTACGAAGTACAGAGATACACGATGAAATATTCAGCTAATGAAATGGAGTAAGGGAGAAGAACTGTGCTACTCACAACAGGCATCAGTGCAAGAGCTAGATGAGATAAATAATGCTGGGCTTCAGCTACAGCTCCTTCCCCACACCCTGGGCCCCACAACCCACGGGACACCCCCTTGACCCCACACCCTACTGCAGCCCCATAGGGCATCTCCCTTTAGCCCACCACAGCCCCACGGGATGGATCTCCGCAGCCCACGCACACCCTTGCAGCCCCAAATTGCACCCTACCCCAGGCCCCACAACCTTAACGGCCCACTGAGCCCCACAGGGCATCCCTTTGCAGCCTCAGTGCCCACCACAGCCCCCCTCACTCATCCGCAACACCGAACTACACCCCACTTCAGACCCCACACTCCACTACAGCCCCCATACATCCCCCCTACAGCCCACCACAGCCCTTATGGGGCAGATCCCCACAGCCACCTTCAAAGCCCCGAATTACATCCCGCCCCAGGCCCCGGAGCCCACACACCCCACCGCGCAAAACCCCGCTACGTCC
>VXAV01000936.1:14514-67507 GCA_013399715.1 Alectura lathami
GCGGGGCCGGCACCGGGCACCGGGTAGAGCTGCTGGGGCCGGCCCACGGAGCCGGGCCTGCGGTCGCGGCCTGCACCGGGCCCTGCTTGCAAACGGTGGTGTGGAAAACACAAAAAGTCCGTGAAATACGCCGTGGTGGGGTAGATCGGGTCGATGTAAGGCCCGCGGGTGTCTGTCACTGAGGAAGGTCGGCTTTGCTGGGCTCCAGGGAAGGTGACGCCGCAGAGGGCTGGATGCTTTCTTGAGAAGAGCGGCCCGCTGGCCCCCAGGTGCCTGCCCCGCTGCGGGTGACCCCACACGTGGGACCAGAACGTGGGGGCCACCCTCATGTTCCAGTTCCAGAGGGTGTCACCCTCTGGTGCTGGGGAGAGCCGGCAGCCTTGCTGTCACCTCCAGCAGCTCTGGGTGATAACGCTGGCTTGGCACCTTGCCGCTGGAACGCCGTCGACTTGGCCAGAGCCATACGGCCGCGCTGCGTGCGTGTGAGCATCCGTCCCCGCACCTGGAGGAACTTTGCTCTCCCGCCTCGCAAAGCGCGATGGTGGCGTGGGGTTTTGACACAGCTGTTGCTCAAGCAGCTTTGCAGCTTGCTCAAGGGTCGGTTTTCCATTTAGCAGTGTTTGAGATGTTCAGAGGCAAATGGGAGAGCTCCCTGCGCTGCAGTGAGACATTTGTACCTGCTGGCTTTCCCTTTCCTAAGCATGTTAAGAATTTAAGGTGACTGTGCCTCATCGTACCTCTTGTGGATAATTCCAGGGCTGTGTATTGAGTGAGCAGAAGTGGAGTAAGTACGGCATTCAATAAATCTTAATGCTGTGTGGTTAGAATTACAGGCTGTTTCAAGTTTAGCTTGTGTCCATGAGGAATGGTTACAGTGGCAATGAAGTCTGATTTCAGGCTGGTTTTGCTTAATCATTTGCATTACGTCTGCATTTTTTCCTTTCATTCTGCGAGGTGTGGTTAGCCCAGCCTTGAGACCTTTTCTTGTGTGTAAGGTGGTGTTGGAGCCCTGCAGTTTTTAAATTTTCAGAAGTAGGAAACAAACTGGTGTAAAACGAGGCTTGGAATTAATGGAAAGTTGCGTCTTGGTGCATAGAATTATCAAGGTTCTTTCTTCTGTCTTAAGCTAATCAACAATTATCCTTCTTGACTGCCTCTATTCTAGTTTTTTTCAGCTGTTTGACGTGATTTACAGTAAGGAACAGGCCTGTGAGTGAATCATTGCAGCAAGACAGGCTGGTGCTAGATGGGATGAGCTGAGCTTCGACTAATCCTCGGACTGAAGCTTCTACTGGCAAGAATGTGGCAGGAAAGCCTTTTTTCCTTTCTTTGCTTAGGGTCTGAGGTGTCTGGAACTTGGACCTTTGGATGCGTGTGATTGTATATTAACCTGAACAGCTCGATGCCTTAGTGTAATGTTCAGAACAAAGCCAGGGCTGTGGAGAACAGGTAGCTCCAAACTTCGTTTTAATTATCACACCTAGTGAACAACAAAAGATTTCTGATGCTAGCAGTCAGAGCTGAAGCTTTTTCCACCCATTTCTCCTGTTTGACCACTTACAAGCAGGAAAACATTCAGCTGCAGTCTTTGCCTAGTGTTGCAACTGCACTGGGCAGGCAGGCCTGAGATAACTGAGCAAAATGAGAGCTTGCAAACCCAGAGAAGTTAGATTTGTTGGTTTGTTTGCCCAGTATTCTGTTCCTGCAATCTGACAAAGAATTTGTTGTTCTAACTGCTGATGTTACAACTTTGTTTTCCATCCTCAGTCTGGCTGTTTAGGCTAGCGCTGGTATTTTTGAGAGAATATGCTGATCCTCCCGTTGTTAAGTGTGCTATGGGTCTTAGGGCTTTTGGAAGTGATAAAGATGGAACCACCAAATCGCCTACCAGGCAGTCTTTATCTGGTTAATGTTTGCTCCCACATCCCTCAAGCTTTTAGTCAAGATCTGAAAACTCTCTGTTAAGAGATTTCTTTTGCTTTCTTATTTGAAGTTAGTCTTTCACTCCACATGTCAGGTACTGCAAGGCAGGGGAACAATTCAAGATATCCTAGTAGGAATTGTGAGCAAAGCCATGCAGAGAATATGAGCTTGCTGTGCGCTTGTGTTCCCTTTGTCTTTCCTGCTTCTTTCCACTTGGAGAACTTCTTGTGTGCAGCACGCGGCTGCCTGTGTAGGAATCGTCCAGGTGTGCTCCAAAGGTCTGCGTGTTCGAAGCGGTTTTTGCTTTATTATTGACTGCTGGTGGTCTTGGGACAAGGGACTTGCTTGTAAAGGGGAGAGTCCTTGCTCTCGCTGTGAGGGCCATAGGTATGTCGGACTTGCACGCCGTCAGTATTTCTGTTTTAAATTAACCACAGCAGTTTAATGTATAGCCAGCTGTTGGGCAGACAGGTCGAGCTGAGCTGCCTGAGATGATCAGAAGAGTCTCCAGTGGACTGTTTTGGGAAATTATCTTTGTTTATCCCTGATAAAGATGGCTCGTCTGCTTTTCAAGAACTTTCTGAAGGACTGTCTATTCTGGCAAAGTCTGTTTTGTTCTTTGTGCTGAAGATACGCTCACTTTCAGGAAAAACAGAACATCAGCTATTGTTGGACAGTGTGTCTGAGTGGAGAATTTGTATCTGTGGACGGCTGCGCTAGTGCGGAACAGCTTATGGGATTTGGCTTTGAGTTCTGCCGTGTCCATCTGCATTGATTTAAAACTAGCTGTGAGTCTGAGGTGCTGTTATTTATAGATATTGCCAATCCCAGCATTAGCAGCAGAGATGTTACAGTTTTGTCACCTCAGGAAAATGTCATCTGTTATGTGGTAGTTCCAGCCCACTCCCTCTGGGGAAGTGGAGTGGATAATGGCTTCTAAATTTCGGTGTATTCGCATATTGTTGGCACCTTGTGCAAGTCCGGTATCTGAGCTTCCTTCTGCTGAGATTCCATATTCGAGGTCTTGAGTGATTTCCTGCTCGCTCAGCTGTTTTGGTCCTCCTGGTCTCCTCTGCTGCTTTTTGATACCGTTGTCAATTGATTCTGAATTGATTGTTATTTTGGCAGATGAGAGCAGTGTCTGGGGGTGAGAACTCTGCCGCCTGCCCAAGGACCTGGTGCGAAGCAGCCTTCGAAGGCCTGCATTGCTCTCTGCCTTCTCCCACTGTGCAGCTTTTGCAACAAATTCGGTTCGTGCTTTGAAGCCACGTTTCCCTGGGCTTCCCTGAAGAGATGTTTCAGAGCTATCTGGTTCCAGTCCCTGGGAGCACAGACATCTCCTTATAAGCAGTCATCACAGAGTCCTCTTTTGTTTCTTTGTTTCCTGCTTATTGAAATGTTCCTGTCAGCAGTAATACCAAGGGATTTTGTTTGTTTGTTTCGGGGATCAGCAAGCTTCTTGCCTGTGTCCTAGCTGTCTAGTGAGGACCCTTTTCTTAGCGCTCTGAGATTATGCTGTAATGCTTCCAACTTCAGAAGCATAAACAGGTTTAGGGGCAGGACTTTTCCCCGGCCCTGACGTGACTTCTGTAATAGTTCTTTATCTGCAGCTGCTTATCTCTGTAGCAGCGTATTTGCGTCCTGCTTCAAGCCCTGGTGACTGCGTTGCATCCACCTGGGGCTGGCTACGTGCAGTTTTCAGGACGTACTCGCCTTGCCCGATGCCTGGAAGTTTTTAGCGCCCTGAGACCTGCGCAGTTCCTGCGTCAGGGAACTCTCCCATGGAGCTGCAGCAGTCCTGTGCTCTGACGCTTTGACCTGTGTCAGGTCGTTTGCATCTGAAGGCAACAGAACATTTTCATAACTATCCCTGACGTGGAACTGGCTCTCACTTAGCATGTTTGCAGCTCTTCTATGTTATTTTAAAATGTTCCTTTAAAAGCTCCTTGTCTAGCATATGTTTGGCCTGTGCTACTAGTTTCTTACTTTTTAAAAAAGATTTTCTATTTGTTTTTGTGAAATAGTTTTTAATATTCTAAAGGTATTTTCTACTGTATCTGGGTAGGTGATAACACGCTTACTGTTGTTTAATTTTGCCATATGGCAAAAGGTGGACTGCCAGGTGTGGTTATAGCTGGTGCTAAGCTTTGCCTTTTTCTGTCCTTCCAATGAGAATCTGAGCTGGGAGACTTCGTTTTTCTGGGCCATGTGTTTGCAGCTTCATATTTTGGGAAGATTCTTAACACGCGTTTACAGCCGTCTCATGCAGAGGTGGAGGGCAGGATTTTTGTTTCCAGTTCTTCTGGGAACCTGGAAATGGAATTGCTAGTTCTGCCCCAGGTCGCAGCTGAAGCGTTTTATTTGGAAGTTACTACGGAAAAAAAATCTGGAGAATTTACTTCTATTGCTGCCTGCCTGTGCAGCTGGTTTAGTCGTAACAACAGCGTTAACATACCGATTAGGGGCCACTTATGTAGGCTGCTCTGGTTTGTGGACAGGTGTAAATGGCAGGGCCGGGAGAGCCATGCAGCCTTTCTTCTGCAGTGCGATGAGGCTCTGGTTGCAGGTGGCAGGTCTGATGGGGAGCGCTAATAAAGGGAATGCTCACTTTGGTGCTCCACGTCCAAAGCTCCTGTCGCTTAGGAAGGTTTGCAGCCCACTAGAACCGAGCGCTGAGCTCTAGCTGCTTCAGCAGCTCCCTGGTGCAGGTTTAGCTCTGGCTCCGTGCTGGCTTCACCAACTTTCCTGCTGTGGGCAGGAGCAGCCAGATGTCTGCGTCCTGAGCTGCTTAACGTCTCGGTCGCCCCGACAAATTACCACCAGGCATCTGCAGAGAGCTGCCACGTGCTCGGGAGCCTGGCGCACCCATCTTTGATCTTTGAGTGATTCCAGGCCTGCAGATGTGTTGGTGCTCCCTGCCTTTGCTGTTCCTTAACAAACCTCCTTGATGTAAAGATCTTGATGCAATCAAGAACCTTTCCATTTCTGGGTTAGTCAGCTCTGCTTGTTGAGAACGTGTGCTTGTGTGGAACAGAGCCAGGCGGTGTCTGCAGCAGGACAGCTGCTGCCAGGATCGGTTCAGCACTCTCTCCAGACATAGGATAGCAGCGACGCTTCAGGCAGAGCATGTCCCGTGTCCCGGTGTGACCGGGGATGTGTTCCGCTGCGTTGTGCTGGGAGTGGGTTGGGCTCTCTGAGACGTTGGGTTTCCAGCCATTAGGGGTAAGATTTTTTTTCTAGCCTAAAATGCAAATGGGAGTTTTCTCTGCTCCTGGATTGGCTCCTATTTTTCTTTTTATTTTTGGAGCTTGAATAATTGCTAGAATTGACAGTTGTTGACGGAGAAACATGTTGCTAATTATCAGAGATGTAAAGGGATTTCAGACTGTAATAAATTGCACATTTTCTCTTTAGAATTGCCTTTGTTTCAGCTCCTTCTCTTACAGAGTGAAGGGGGCTACCACAGAATAACAACGTATTTTTTACCATTAACACATGTCTAATATTTCAGAAATGGCTAAGGAAGGCAGACAAACACAGAAGTTCAGACAATCCTTTCATCTCATTTTGACTACTGCTACATCATGTGGTTTACTACTAATGATAATTCATACTTGCACACTGAGCTTCACTGTGTAGCTACTTACACAATTTTGGAACTGTTGGAAATTCTGGAAAGAAGTTGGGATGGCTGGCGAAACGGGTCGGTGCAGGAGAGCGTTTGTGGGACAGGGCGTTCACTCCTTGATGCTCACAGGATGGAAAGTCCTGGCATGGGTCCCTGTTAATGCAGTCGTCAGGTTTCTGTTCCCTGCAGAGTTACGGTTCTGCTTCCATCAGAAGGCAGGGCTCCAGAGGAGCTTGCCTTTCACGCGCATTGCTGCTGCCTTGCAGGTCTCTGGCAGGCAGCGGCTGCGAGGCAGCGAGGTGGAGCCTGACTCTCTTCCATTCCGACTGGAAGGGCTTGGGTTGGTTTCAGTCAAATAACCCCTTGTCTGTGTCATTAGAAGAGGCTCTGCTTTGTTTGGTTAAAACTTACTCAGGGGTTTGTGGGACAGTGCAGATCCAGCTCACGGTGCAGGTGATGGCATCACACACCGTGAGTCACCGCCAGGCCCCGGAGCACCACTGCCACCCAACTGGAGGAGAGCCATTTCCCAGTGACACGCAGTGACAACGCCCAGTGACGCAGCCCGGCCAGCAGCGAGCTGGCAGCACACCTCAGAGAAGGGTTTGCCTGTGCCTCCTTCCTGCTGCCTGCCGCTCCCTCCGCTGTGCGGGGGCAGGAGCTGGGCATCCCCTTGGCATTCCCTTTGGGGTGAGCAGGATAGCTGGGCCTGTCTGGGGCTGCTCTGCTGTTGGAAGAAGCCGTCCTCTTCCTTCCTCCCCACCAGCTCTGACACTGGTGTGAATCACAGTCAGCTCTGCTAAGCCTGGCAGAACGCTTTTCCCCATTGTGGGGTGAGTGTTCTCCCAGCCTGGGGCTGGTAGCGAGGGAAACTTTGTCGAGTTTTAGGGTCATCTTACTCTTCGTATTGCTGCAACAGATACAACAAGTGTGAATGGTTCTAGTGCAACTGTTTTCATGGGGTTCTGTCGCAGGTACCTGGGAGCTGGAGGTTCTGCTGTTATCTATCTTAGGAAAAGAGATGGAGGTGGCTCTGTGTCCTCGGTACCTTTACCCGGAGAGGCTCTGATGGTTTTTTTGGTGTCAGCTGGTGATGTGGTAGGAGTCAGGCAGGTGCTGGGCATTCTGGATAAGGAGGCACAGTTTGTCTGCTGTTTGAGCAGGCTCTTGGGAAAGCTGTCGTCTGTAGAAAAGTTAAAAGGGAAGAGGAAGAATGTTTTCTTGGGAAAACAAATTAGGAGCTGGCACATGCGGGTCTTAAAGATGCCTACGCACCCCTAGGAGCTGAGGCCTGGATTTCTCCTAAGGATAATATTTGGAGGTTTTAGGCTTTGGTGCATGTGATTCTTACAGTAATATGACAGCCTGGCAAGGGTGGTTCAGCTAAGCACCCATTAAATTACAACGCTAGCTGTTACCGCCTTGGTTTTCTGGTCTGACTTCTTCAACACTCTGTGACACTTCAGAAGATATCTTAGGTATAATTAATTTTGAGAATCCTTTCACCACCTTCATTTTAGACTTGATTTCTGTAACTAATTTTAATATTTGGATATGAATCTATTAAAAAAAAAAAAAAAGCCAGCAGAAGCAAGAGTAAAGCAGTTTTCAGACATGTGTGTTACCTGTATGTGTAGGTGGCTGTCAATGCACACATCCCTCCGGACTATCTTCTTCGGATCTGCGAGAGGCTCGGGCCGCTTTTAGACAAGGAGATCCCCCAGAGCGTGCTGGGCGTGCAGACCTTGCTGGGCGTGGGGCGGCAGTCCCTGCTGAGGGCAGCGAAAGGTAAGGCTCAGCTCGTGTGGGACTGCCTTGCATTTCGATGGGTGAAACCCCTTTGGTTTCAGTCCGTATAGTGGTGTCTGCGTTTGTTTGCACGAAGCCTGCTTTGTGTCTTCTGCTTGTCAGCTCCTGCCTCCTTAGTGCAGTCTTGCTAAAACGCGGCTGTTGCTGGCCCTGGTGTGTATGCGGGTCTCTGACTGGAAATGCCATCTCTGTGTCTATTGCTGCCTGGTAAAACAGACTTTTTTTTTTTTTCTTTTTTTCATATAGCCATTTTTAAACGTGATTGTCTGAAATAACCTGCCACAGTATGTGTTGGTGGGCTGTTTTTCGTGCTGGTGTGCTCCACTGTTTGACTCCCTGGCTGTGCAGACAGGGTGAAGGGTGGCATTTGGGGCAGCAGTTAGAGGGAGGGAGAAGGTGGGACTGATTCTTTGGTGCTATTGTCCTTGCTTAAAGTTAATTTGAACAAAATCCCTTGTTCCCTTCATGAATAGAGCACCAGTCTAGTCCTTTTGAAAAACTGCTCTGCTTGAGATAATGATCCTGAAAGCACACTTTTGTGTTGTAACTAAGCGGATCTGAGAGCCATCTGCTATTGAAAGGAGCGGTTCCTCCCTCCTCGCTACATGCCCTTGCCACTTCTCCCCTGCAGGAGCCAGAACTCATCTGATCCTAAAATGTGCTGACTCGGAGAGCTGAACTGTTGCAAAATTTGTTATTGCCCTGGTAGTGAGTTAAATGAGCTGGTGGAAGGATCAGAGTGCTGGGGTGACAAAGGCAGCGGGAGCATCCTCCTGGGGGAGGAGCAGGGATGGAGAGCAGGACCTTCCTGGTTCAGTGGCAGTTGAGCACTTAATTTTCTGCATCCTGTGAAGTCAGACTGGTGCTAACCATCTTGCTAATCCACTTTGCATCACCTGAAGGATGCACTGTTTGCAATCAGCTGTTCTGTGCTGTTTTGAAGGTGCTCTCAGGAGTTCTTTGAGTCACAGAGATTTGTGCACATCACACTGAGAGATCTAGATGGTGATACACAGACCCACCGATCTGTGGCACTGTTCTGTTTCGCTTCTTGTTCTCCGTGGAAGATCATTTCTCTCCTTCCAGATGGCCAGAAATGGAGGAAGTCCAGGTCTAATTTCTGAGGCTGTCTGAACAGTCTCAGAAAAATCACTATTGTTCTAGAGAGAAGGCTCTCTGAGGCCAGTTGGCAGCACGGAGCTGGAGAGCCTTGAAAGAGAACAGTCGTCATTTTAAAAACTGTGATCTAGTTGGGCAGGGGGGTGCAGGGGCGAATCTGAAGGTAGGGCATATTGCCACCAATTGCAGGAAAACAGATTTATTGAGAAAAGCTTCCCTTCTCCCCTTTTAAGGGAGAAAACGTATGTGTGTGTATTCTCAAATGTACAGTTTGTAAGGAGAGATCTTGTCTGTGCTGAGATTCCAGAAGGAGGGTTCAGCACCGCCCCAATACAAAGTGCACCTACTTCTTTCCTTCTCTTTTTCTTCCCAGCGGATTAAACACTCCATTCACCAAAGTGAAGCAAAGCCAAGCTGAAAACATTTACAATCATATTGGTAGGAACTGGAAATCAGAGTAGCAACTTCCTCCAACCATTAAATTTCTGACAAACTATTTAAAAAGATGAATCTAATTTTTCTGTGAGAGCGGTTGAGCCTGGAGTCTTTGAAAGGACACACAGGGATGCTGGCAGTGCTGTTTGATGCTCTTGATTCCAGGAAAGGTGGGTGGGTTGGGCCCAGAGTGGCTACTCCGTGCTCTAACCTGCTGTTAACCTTGCCCACGCAGACTTCAGGCACACGCTATGGAAGGGATCTGCGTTTGCAGCTCTGCACAGAGGCCGGCCCCCCGAACTGCCCGTGAATTATGGGAAGCCGCCAAACGTGGGTGAGTTTTGAAACACAGATAAGGTGGTTTTTCCTTCTCTGTGTTTTTATTAATGTTCCAACTGAAAGCTTCTCTTTCTGACTGAAGCACTAGTACGGATTTTCATTAATGGCTTTTTAGACATGTCACCATGAACTCACCTAAAAAACGATTCTCACTGACAGCAGAATAACCCTTTTTGCACTGCTCTGCCTTGAGTCTTCTGTAATGTATGTACACACATTAAAACATTGCGTCCATGTTAAAAAGCTTTGCATGTCACTTTCCTGTTTGGAGGGAAATAAGCTTGAATCTATCTCTGACACACCTACATACTATGTGCACATGCTGGTCAGATTGAACAGGCATGGCCACAGCAGCGCGTAAGCAATCAGGATCCTTGGCCAGAACGATGCGCCTGCCTCCAGAGAACTGTTTTGTCTCAAGAATTTGTCTTAGTTCAATTATGACAGGAAGCAGACTGCTTGCAGCACCCTGCTCCAAGAAGGAAATAATCACCAACCTGACATTTGGATTACTCTGCTCTCAGCTGTCCACACAGTTGGATGAAGAACTTGTTTAAAGCTTATGTACCACCAAAGAGCTCTGTCTTGCTTAAACTGAAAGAATTCTCCTTGTGCAGTCTAAATTTTCATTAACCGTTTTGATAGCAAACAAATTTGGTTCTTGCAGGTGTAAATGTGAGTCCTGTCTGTCATGAGTTGTTTTCACGTTAGGGTATTTTCTCTATGATTGCCATATAAGTGTTGGTGCAGATGTGCAGGCTGTGCCCGGTGTCGGGAGATCCATTCGCACACGTCTCTCATCTTCTGAGTGGAAATCTCTAATGGGAGGCCTTTCTATTTAACTCCATCCAAGTGTCGTTATTAATTTAACTTAAAGATACTGAAATATTGAAAGAATATTGAATATTGAAAGTACCTAGGATAGTTTTCTTTCTGACGACAATCCTTGTTTTGTCTCTGGAAACAGTTTCTCTTTTTAAGGAGATTCCATCCTCCCTCTCAGCACTTTCTCCTCTGGTGATCACAGTGACAGTGTTCTGCTTCTGCCACGTCTCTGTCCTTCCGCACTTTCCCACTGTTTCTCGTTATTGAAAATTAACCTTTGTCTGGCACAAAAGTGACAAAGTTGAGCTTGCTTGCGGTTGAAATAGATGGCACACTTTGTGTAAGCTCTGTGGTGTTCTGGCAACAGTGTGGCAGTACAGTGAAGTTCGTATGGGTCTTCTGCACTAAAGGGAAGTGGGTATTTGCCTGGAACTGATCTGTATTTAACCAGCACATTAGTGATGTTCCTGCTTTTGTCAAACAATTTGAGTTATACTGTGTAAATTAAAAAAGAAGGAGCTATTTCCTTGTATTAGTAAGGTTACTTCTGTGCATATCTCCATATTTCTCCTTTTAGACTGGTTCTGAAGTTATTTTATAATTAGCACTTGGGTTGGTGGGTTGCTAAAAAGCTGGCTTACAGGTTCATTGCATAGACTGTATTCCTGTAAGGGCCCCTGGCTCAGGAGCTTGGCAGGAGGAGGATCAGACCATGTGGTTTTGGGAGTTGTGGTGTTTCTGGTGTGGAAATAGCAGGCAGGAGAGTTCTTGCACCGTTCCCATTCCGGTGGTATGTCTAGGGCCCTAATGGAGTTGCGCAGGTGGGCTGCTGTGGGAGCTGGAGCGCTGTGTCCTTTCTGTGTTCACGTCCCCACCAGCACAGTGCAAGGGTCACGCGTCCTCAAATCATTTCTGAGGCCAGCGGTCTCCCCTTCCTGAAGGGGCAGCAGGACGAGTTCTGCCTGGCAGTCGGGAGTGTTTGGGGGACCGTGAAGGTTACGAGTAAGAAACGTCGTGGCTGGGAAGGGCTGTCAGCAGCAGCAAGGCTCAGTGGCAGCTACGGGATGGGACATCCGAGGAGAGGGCCCTCTGTCTGCAGAAAAAAAGTTGCTTCATTTCTTAAAAAGAAGACTGGGTATGCTCACTGCTGACGTCAGGAAACTTCAGTACAGTTTTGGGGAAGACTTGGCAGCTGCTGTGCCCAGCGTGGCATGAAGCGCTGCAGCTAATGAGACAGCTTGCTGGAAGCTGTAAGGGCTGCTGTGAGAACTGGAACTGAGTATGGTTGTTGTTGGTTTTTGGGGTGTGTGTTACTTTGCAGTTCCTTTGAAGGCAGGGATGGTTTCTGAAGTGCAGGCAGACAGAGATCTCAGCGATGGCTTTGTGTGAGATGCACATTTCTGGTGCACCCTAAGCACGTTCACTGTGAGGATCTGATGCACTGAATGCTTCCTTCTCCTTGTTAAGAGTTGCTCTTGTTCATGAAGCACTTCATGAGCAGTCTGTTTTATTTTTAATTATCCACTGGCCATCGAGAAGTTTTGCCTCGGTTGTGCAAGTGGGGAGTGGACACAGAGAAGTGAAAGGGCTTCCACGTGCTCTGAGGCTGGGTGGGTTGCAGGTCTGGGGATGGGCTGGAGAATGCAGGTGCTGAGCGCCTGGTGAGTGCCTGTGCGTGTCGGGTGTCTGCTCGTTGCACCTCGAAGCATTCCCTTTGCTAATTTACAACAACGTGCAGCGGCAAATTGCCAGAAGGACAGCGTGGGAGCGCTGCGGTACACAGAAGGTGTTGTGATTGTTGGGAATATGTTGCATTGCAAGCACACCTTTTGGAGTCACACAGTTCTTTGGTGTGGCTAAAATGTTCAGAGCCCTCTGAAATTGTGGAAAGGCAGGCATGCTGTTACCACGAGGCTGAATGATTTCAGCACTGAGAGGCACAGCAGAAGGGCTGGTGGTTGCTAGGCGTCTACAGCTCTGCATTGCCACAGCAGTGTCCTCAGTGACGGGGAGAGGGAGCTGTGATGCTTTTAAGAAGTTGGTTTTTAGGCTGGTGTACTTTATATATGAAGATAATACACAGGCAAAGCCGAAGGTACCTTTTGACAGCATTTTTCACGAAGGGATCTCTGTGCCCTCCTGTAAGAGGTGGGGAGAAGGGTTGAAGATTTCATTTCTGTTCTGCTAGGGGAGACAGTTCCCACTGAACAGCTCCTGTGTCATATCAGGTATTGGTTGAATAGTAGGCAGGTAGTAAATTAATTTGGTTTATTGTGTTTTGCTTCTTTAGGACTGCTGAATATGTGTTTTTACTCAAAAAACAAATATTGACTGAAGATAAGGCCCTGGTGGGAGTCTGATCATTTTTGCAAGCGTGTACTGCTTTCATGTGACTGCTTTTTTTTCCTAATATGTAGCATTTTAGTTGCATGGAATGATTAAAAATAGTCAAGTTCCAGAGCAGAAGACTGAGAAACAAAAATTCATACTGTAAATCTGGATTACTTGAATTTCTCCCTGTGTACCTCTCTGCTTGTGTGTAGATGCTTCTGTCTCACACACGTACAGAGGTGCGTTACCCGTTTGTAACTCTGACATGGTGCTTCTCGATGTTGTAATTTGTTTCTAACATCTTTTGTGCGTGTGTGTGTAGACAGGTAATGATATGATGACACAAATCAGAAAACGGGTCAGGTTGTTCTCGGTGCTGTTAAACTAAGGGCTGCAAGGCTCTAGAGCCTTCTCGCAGCTGCGGTGGAGCCCTGCCTCCTGCAGCGTGCTGCAGACGATAAGGGAGCTGCAGGCAGCCTCCTGCTGCCAGCACGCAGCAGACCCCACCCGCACAGCGGCCTTGGGTCTTCCAGTGCCACGGGAAAAGAACTCTCGAAGCTCTGAAGTCAAAAGTTTGAGCGGTGTGAATTAGGACAGGTAAAATCAAACACGGAAAGTGATCTCAGATGCACATCAGATCAAGGGTTGGACTCGGGGTCTTTCTGCAGCCACAACGACCTCCGCTGGGTGCTGTCCTGGCAGGGTCATGGTCATGCTTCGGTCCTCCCCTCCTTGTCTGGAGGAAGGGCTCATAGTCACCGTCAGGGAATCTGCTGGCAGTGCTGATTTCCGCCCGAGGTTTTTGTGCACTGAGATGGCAGGCTGGTTTTGAAGGACCTCTAGGTATAGCCATATGGTAAAATTTGTTGTTGAAGTTTTTTCTTGTGCTTGCTGCTCTTCACTGGGGCTCTTTCCTTCGGTGCTGCATTTTTCTTGTTCTTGTATTGAGTTAAAAGTGAAATGAAGTTGCTTCTGCTGTCACTAATGAGAGGGGTTCTGTGGGAAACTTGTGGGAGACCATTGACCCTACCATGTGATCAGGGGCCCGTTCTGAAGGACACTGTTTTTATTACAAAGGAAAAAAATGCATTTAAAATAAATGTTATGGTTGTCATCCAAAAGTAAATTTGTAGTAATGGTTGTATGGAAATTATATATTACTAGTACCAAGTTGTCAGACTCCACAGGGAACAGGCGTATCTGTCACCTGTTCATGATTTGAACTCTTGGAATAACTCCTGGTCGTGAGGGACACTCTTTGTTTGGCTTTAATATTTGCTAAGACACCGGGTGTGGTGTGTGTTGGGGCAGGTTTTGAAAGCTTCTTCCATCAGGAGCAGGCCTTTTTGGAAGGCTGGACAGCATGTTCTGATCAGGTGGCAGAGGTTTAGCGCTACAGATTATAAAAGTTGTTCCCAAGCACTATATTGATGTAATACTTGCTTACTTGGAGTTCGAGACAAAATCCATGTCTTAGTTTTCTTTTTTCTTCCTTTTTTTTTCTTCCAGTGAATATAATTTCTGCCAGGCAATTAACTGGATGTGGACGTTTCAGCCACTTGTTCCCAACATCCACCTACCAACAGATGAAGATGCACAAGAGGATTTTGGGGCATCTGTCATCTGTTTACTGTATAGCCTTTGACCGCAGCGGGAGAAGAATTTTTACCGTAAGTCTGAAAATTTACTTTTCCTTGAAGGTTGCTTTGCTCTGTTTGATTTTCTTCTTTCCTGAGTCCCTCAACAGCCTCTTAGTTGCTGACCGAGATGCAGACACAGCCTCCAGAAAAAAAGTGAGAAAAATTTCAAAACATATGGAAAACCCATTTCTTACACTACTAGTTTTCACTTTTCACTTGGCTTGGTGCATTAAAATCGTTCCTGGCTCTGGGAGGCTGAAGTTTAACTACTTACTTGCCCATGTCGAACCTTACCGAAGGGTTGCTCCAGTCCAGCTCCTGTAGCTCTCACTTGAGACACACGCTTGTTTTTATTAATTGACTTTCTCCCTGAATGGCACCTGTATTATTCTGGGATTTGGAATTGTTTTGCATGCGGCTTGCTGAGTTCAGTCTTAACACTGTTTTTTAATTGCATTTTACCTTTTGGTAGCCTTGGAAATTCTGGCAGCCCTTCCCTTACGTTTCAGTAAAACCTGGTGATAAGTAGAGGACCTCATTACTTCATCTGCAATTTACACCCCTACTAAATGTGCTTTCTGGAGCGTGTGGAATGTCCTGAATACATGGATAACATTTTGAGTTTTCGTCAGAATACAGTAACATACATTTCTGTGATACCACACTTGGTGTTCATTGTGCATAGTTAAAAACTAAGAGATTAACTGGATTATATAATAATGCATTTTTAGGCTGTTAATGCTAATCCCAGGCTTGGCTTTTCTTTGCCCATCTCTCTCATCAATAACTATTCAGCCACAGACTACCTGGAAGGCTAATCATTGCCTTTGTTGCCTTGCTAGCCTTCCCACTCATGAACTGGTCAGGTGGAGATGCTGTGATGGTAATTACTCTGCGACGCAGTGAGGGCCTTTCCATTTTTATTTATACCATGAATTAATCTTTCTCATCTGCAGTTACATGAAGTGCTGAAACTGATTAGTCTGTGAATTTACGTGCAGCTAGTAGAGTGTAATCTGAAGTCAAGAGATGTTGGTATTGTGTTGGGTTTTATTGGGGTAATGTGCCTGAGTACTTAGTGGTGATCCTGGCAGAACACTGGAGAAACAGAGGCTGAGACTTGAATGTAGCACTCTGGGGTTCTTCTTCCTGCTTGAGTTAGGACCAAATTTAGTATCCAAGTAGTGTAAAGGTCTGTGAACCACCAAAAAAATTGTCATAGGTATTCAGACTGAGTGTGAAGTTCTGCAGCTGCTGTTACAGGTAAAAGTATTTCACAGTGATCTGTGCTGGGTGTGCTGCTGGACTGACTGCGTCCTGTCCCCAGCTGAGCTGCTGGGTTGCATCCTGTTGACTGCGTCCTGTCCCCTGCGTCCGAATTCTCTCTGGCGCAGTGCTTCAGCTGCACGCGGCATTGCGCGGTTTCTCTTTCAGTGGCCCAACTTTCCTGTTACCAGAGGCTGAGCCTCGTGGTGCGGCTGGCGCGCAGCCCTGGGAGCACGGCAGAGGCTCTGAGGTGCCTTGGGTGCTGAGGTGCCCTTTTTCCTCAGAGCTTATGCCTTACGGTCACTTCACTTTTACTGCTGGATCAATCCTGCTCACAACGATAAATGTGTCTGTTGGTAATACGTAATGAAACATATAATCTTCTGTAATTAAATTAGTACTGAAAGCACCGAGAGGAGTTGTATTTGCAGTGGTAACCATACATTGGTACGAAACATAAAGTAGTGTCCTCTGCCTTACAAACACCCAAACCCCTGCCCCTTACAAACACCTAAACCCCTGCCCCACGGAGGGATTCCCAGGCTCCAGCGTGTCTCTGCAGTCCCCTTGAAGGTGTCCTTCTGGCAGTCCGTGGCTCTGTCGTGCTTTTGTTCCTTGTTCGCCCGCAGCGCACGTGTGTATTATGGACACACAGCATGTGGATATTATTTTATATAATCTTTGGACGTTTTTGTGGCATTAGGGGTCAGATGATTGTTTGGTCAAAATCTGGGCTACAGATGACGGGCGCCTGCTCTCCACGCTGCGAGGACACTCGGCTGAGATTTCGGACATGGCTGTGAACTACGAGAACACACTGCTTGCTGCAGGCAGCTGCGACAAGATTGTCAGGGTGTGGTGTCTTCGGACCTGTGCCCCAGTCGCAGTGCTGCAGGGCCACTCTGCTTCCATTACTTCCATACAGGTAAGAACAACTTTTTTTTTTTTTTTTCTCATAAACCATTGAATTAAAACGGGCCTAACAAATGTGGCTTGGCATCTGGGGATAAAACTTCTCTTTCCACCCATGCTTGGCAGTGCCGCAGCCAAGAGCACCAGATGGACTAGCTGGGTCGGGGGAAAGAGCAGGAAGTTTGGCAGGGTGTGCACGTGGAGGGGGCAGTGAGCTCTGAATCCCTTTCTCTTGGAACCTCGCTGCCTTTGGTTTATCACAGTCTTCTCCTGCTTGCCAGTACTTCCTGGGAACATCATTTCTCCCCCTCTTGCCTACGCTTCCAGTTTTGTCTGGCTTTAACTCTGTTGCAAGTTATTTACTGTAAGGCGATCGTGAAGGTGATTTGGAAGTATTTTACATCTACAGTTAGTGTTTTGTATAGTTACATAAAGAAAACATTGCTTACATCCGCATACATCCCTCACAAGCTTTTTGTAAAACTCTGATAATTTAGAAAATAATCATAAAGAGGCATGGCTTTTTGATTCCTTTATCAAGTACCAGGCAGACAGAGGGTTGATTCCCTCATCTTGTTGCCCCATTCAGAGGGCCTAAGCCTTTTTCATTTCTCCAGTTTAAGTTTTCTGTGGTAAAAACAGAATTATTAGTCAAAATGTGGGTATTTCCCATTTCTTGGCTTTATTTTTATGGAAGTTGAGATTCTGTGTTTGTCCCTGTTACAGCTCTCTGTACTCCTGGGAGAAAGCTAACTTGCTAATGAACAAGGGTCTTGCCAATGCCCATTTACAAGTTTGTAGCATGGAAGGGGAGAATGAACGTCGCTGATTGAACTCTAAACTTTATTTTCAGTTCTCTCCAGCAAGAAAAGGCACAACACGATACCTCACTTCCACTGGTGCTGATGGAACAATCTGCTTCTGGCAGTGGCATGCTAACACCATGAAGTTTAAGTAAGCCTGTTCAGACAATTACAATTATCGTAAGGAAGGACAAATTTATTTGGCATTTTAGAGGGGAGAGGGATGCTGGGATAATTAAGGGAGTGTTCCTTCTCCATGAACACGCTCTCTGGGGGTATGTTCTGCCACAGACTGGCTCTTGGACCACTGGGGTGTGAGTGTTGGGCAGAGGGTGCTTCCTTATCTGTGATGCAGAGCCTGTGGCACTACCACCCCGAGGGGAGGCTGCTATTTCTTTTTTTTTGTGATTTGCTGGGCAATGTTGTGGAAGAACTTAATGCTTTTATGTTTAGAACCAAGTCCTTCTCTAAAATGTACAAACAAAGATATTTCGTTGCTTTTAGTCAGAAGAACATGCATCTGTAGATGTCATCAGACCCGCCCTTAATAGGAAGTAAATTCTGTTAGACTACTGACTTGCCAGGTTCTGTTCTAAATAGATTTAAGTTGGTGGGTATAATGATAAATAAGTTAAATAATCTTTTCAGTTTAGAAAATTATGGTTTTCTTACTAAACAAGTGGAATAATAAGCTCTAGCAAAATTAGGTATGAATTCTGAAACAAGAGTTTTAGGATGGACGTGCTGACCTTACCTGTTGAGCTGCAGTGCAGGAATAAAGTGCTGAAAAATAAAAATGTTGTCTTGTCACATACAGGGATCGCCCTGTAAAATTTGCAGAGAGGTCCAGGCCTGGTGTTCAGATATCTTGTTCATCCTTCAGTTCTGGTATGTATGCATATGACCTGTCATTCCTTGGTGACAGAGATGTTGCTGCTTTTTAAAAACAAATGGTATCAACCCCTGTTCCAGTTAATCACAGCACTGTCAAATTGCCATGGTTTGAAACTCTGCATGCTGAGTGTCTGCCTCAAGCTGCTGCCTCCTTTTTTCTTGATTTGTTTGTTTGTTTTAATTTAACCTAAAATGTCTTGTCTACCTCAGAGGAAGACTGTGCTCTCAGACTAAAGTTTTTCAGTGGAATGTTCTTGAAGTCTGCCAGACAGGTGGCCTCTGTTTAGAGGTGACCCTTCTGCCAATCCCAAATTTGGCTGTGTCCTAGGAGAATCAGTTCCCCTTCATTAGAGGCTTCTTTGGCCTTCAGTAATTCCCCGGGTTTTCCTCGGGGCACTCTTGTCCTCCCTCTTCCCCTCTGGCTGCCCAGACTGCACGTGCTGCCTCTTGGCAGAGCAGGGGAGCCCTGGGAGGGCAGGAGGCAGGCAGGCTGTCTCCACTGGGCAGCTCTACAGTGATCTGCTTAGTACTGGGCAGAAGAAGTGAAGTAATCTACGGAGCGATCTGTGAGTCCTTTTGGTCCGTTGTGTGTGTTTGGGTACATCAGCCTGCCTGACATCCTTTGTTGCAGCTCTGCGTGCTCAAAAACAGTGGCTCTTACAACAAAATAATGTAATTCTTATTAATTATTGTTACCCAAAATTGAGAGCTATTCTGGAGCCACATGACCCTTACTCATGTTTGTTTTTAAAACCAGGAATCCCAAAATTGCTAAAAAACATTTCAAGGCCGTAAACTACACATTAGTACATTTTTTTTCTGTGTGCAATACTGTAAACAGAACAAACAAACATTGCAAGGAAATAACTTAATCTCCGGCTCCCAGTTCAGCCACAATTCCTGTCATACACCTCAAATAGTTGTGCTTCCACGCTCTGTTTGGCCAGCGAGAGGATATCAAATTATTCCCCCTCTGTTTTCCTGCAGAGGCTGACTGAGAGCGCTGTGGTGATTTCTGAGGGAAAGCAGAACTGTTTGCTGATGAATGCTGTGATTTGCAATTTTATCTTCCTTTGGTCACAAAGGTTTACAGCTGGAAAGTGTTGTAGACCTCATTGTTATGCTAAAGTCTATACTGTCTGAGAAAGCACAGGTTAAGCAGAACTTGTCAGAGCTCACTTTTGTTTCAGTACACATGTTTTTATTACAGTGAAATGTTCAGTTTAGAACTGCAGTATACTCTGACAATAAAGCAGGCATTAAAATTAGTGGTTCCTTGGGTGGCTTTTCTTCTCACAGAAAGCACTGTCTTTCGTAGGGGGCATGTTCATTGCGACAGGTAGCACTGACCACGTGATCAGGATCTATTATCTGGGCTCGGAATCGCCAGAGAAAATGGCTGAGTTGGAGTCTCACACGGTAAGAGACAAATCAGAAGTCAAGTCTTCCTTTTCCCCCTGCTTTACCTTATTTCAGGAATTTAGGTGCTGTATACTCTATTTTTTTCTGCCTTTAGAGTCTGGTTGGCTCTCACATTGTGGTATTTTAATGCCTTGAAATTTGTAGTATATTTATTTTTAAATTCCTCTGAAGCAGGAGATGTGTGCAAAATGTTCAATTTTATTGAAACCTGACACAGAACAGTCACTAAAGTAGTGTGCAGCAGGACTGTGCACAGGCAAGAGCAGAGCTGCTGCAGCTTCTCCCTGCTGACTGTGCAAGAATCAGGGAGACCGAGTCAGAGGAGATGTGTAGGAAGATGCATTTTGCTAAATGGAAGCTCATCAGTAAGATCTTTTGGGGTGAGTGTTTCCTCTTACAAAGCACTTACTGCTATTTTTCTGCCCTGTTTAGGACAAAGTGGTTGCAGTCCAGTTCTGTAACAATGGAGACAGGTGAGTGGCTGAGATCCATCCATGAGAAGCATGGTATTTAATATTCCAAATAATTTTTTGAAGGAAAACTTTGAACAACAGAAAGACTGCATGTGGGCTCTGTCTTACTTGACAGGTAGCCTTGCTAAGTACAGAAGGGGTTGCTTCTGGAGTAAGAGCATTGCAATAACTGTAGCAGTAAGCGAAAGCTAGAGCTGTTGCACACACACTGATGTCTGTCAAGCAAGTGTGCTTCATGGTGTGGAAAGCAACCACCCACAAAGAGTTGTGCTCTAATCTCCATTAGGGGGCCTCTGCTGCAAGGTGCCTTTACCTGGGAAGACGGCAGTACCACTCGGGTATGGTCAGTGTTTACAGAGGGATCAGGGATTTCATTTTTCAATTACTTTTCTATTTCCTTCCTTTTTTTTTTTTTTTTTAACTAGATAGTCATCAGGTTAAATGTGGGGGAAAAAGGCTCATCAGCTTCACCATTTCAGCCCTGTTAGGGGAAGATTAAGAATAAGCATACGTACTTGTCTGTTTGTCTGTGTGGCTGTTGTTTGGTAGTGTCCTGGGGGCATCCTTGTATCCAGACCGGCAGGAGGCAGGCAGGAGGCAAGGCGGTGGCACGGCCACTGCACCGCACATCTGTTTGCCAGATTTAGCTCGTGCCAGCTTGGAGGCAAAGGAGTGGGCAGGCTACCAATGGCAGCAGCACGTTGGGTAGCTGTTGCACCCAGAGATTTCCCTTGTTTCTCTGGTGAGGCACAGCTGAAGGTGCTGTTTATCCTCTTTCAGCTGCTCCTGCTCTGCTCTCTCTTTAGTGTGGGAATGTGACACTGTGGCTTTCAGAGGAGTATGCTCCTAGGTTAGCAGTGGAAGAATCCTGTCTGCACTGACCAGAGGGATGTACAGACTCCTGCAGTAGCTGGTGAAAAGAAGATAAACAGAAGTAGCAGTTGGTGTGTTGTCTGAAGTGGGATGGAAGGGAACCAAGGAAACAGCGGCATCTGAATGAGTATCGTGCATCATTAGAAGTGGAGCTGTGGAACTATGTTGTATCTAGGGTTTTTTTTTCCTTTTTTCATTGTGCTCTTACCGTGTTGAAGCTGATAGTGTTGTTGATAGATTATGTATGTAGTTGTTTTATTTTATTTATTTATTTATTTTGTTAAAGTTTGTCTCTCTTGCATATGCTTTCTGTATCATTTATAGCAGCTGGGGACCAGAAAGCAGCCAGTGATTTGAAATAATTTGAGTAATTTGAAAACCTTTTCCAAATAATATGACAGTGCTGACATGTTGCTGAGGCACAAGGCCATCCAGCCTTTGCTGTCAGTCTGGTTTAATTCCCTGGTGAATGATTTCTTCTGTGAGCTCCTCTCTGGGCAAGCTGACGGAGCAAGTTCTCCCTTCTGGACCCACCTTCATTCCCACCTCCAGTGCGTTTGGTTTTTGAAGCAGTGTGAAGTCAGGGTGCTGTTGCTTATGGAGGAATTGGAGTCAGGATTCTCGTGGTGCAAGGTGCCTGTAGGCATGTCTGTGTGTCCCTCTGCAGCACAGCCGTGCTGGAGTGCAGCGTGATAAGCTGTGGTCAGTGACCACCACCCCAGTGTAAATATTTAATGCCAGCGTTTGCTCGTTTTCCTTATTTTACTTGGCAGAAGGGTTAAGGGATGTGTGCAGACAGGAGCCATCCAAGCAAAACTGTCCCTTTGCCAGAGCAACTGCACCTGGGCTCAGAGAGCTATGTCATGGAAAATTTTATGGGAATGTGCTGCTGGAATTGTGCTAGCAGTCCCTTCCAGGTGGTGTGGGAGCACAGGACCCACTGAGGGCATTGAGGCATATAGGCACTGAAAATTGTACCCATCTGCTACCATGATGCTTTTAATGGAAAAGTTACAACCCCCTTTTTGCTTTATAGTAAAGAAATTAAACCAGGAAGACTTGTTGTGGGCATTTTTAAAGGCTTTTTCATCATGGTGAAAAAAGGCAGGCCAAGAAAACTGGAAAGATGAAGCAATCATTTATTAAAATAAAATTGCATAGGTTTGCATTTTACATGTGATTCTGTATATAATGGAATATATTTTTAAAGGTGTTAGCCAGCCTGTGAAAGGATGTTGTTTGAGGAGCTGTTTCAAAATTCTCAACAAAAATGACTTCTGCAGCACTGATGGTCAAAGCATTATGAAGTGGTTAAAAGCATTTGCTGCATGCCTGATTTTTTAAAATTTTGTTGTTGTTGTTGTTTAAGTATTTAAAAAATGAAAAAACGTACAGTCAGCTTCACAGACAGGGCTAACTACTTTTATTGAACCTGGGCGTTTCCCTTCTCTCTCCACCTTTTCCCCAAGTTACTGTGTTATAATTGATGCTAGACTCCTGGCACATAGTTTCTTTTTCTGTGCTCCACCATGAACTGCTCAAGGGATTTGCTGATGTCATTAAAAAGGGAATGTGCAGCTTGTGTGAGTTACGACATTGAAGTCATTCCAAGGCCATCTGCTAGCTGTAACCAAATGTAATTAATGTTGTGGGATATGAACTGTTCTGTGTCGCACAAAATCTGATATGAAAATTGGAACCTCACTGTCTTTTAATTATGTTCTCTAGATCAGAGATGCACAAACAATATAAAGAATAAGTGTTGAAAAAATACTAAATACATTCTAGCTTCTGTGCTGACTTGAATGGGTGTGCTCTTGGCCTGCCAAGTTTTGTAGCTGCCTTTTTTTTCTGTGGCAGTAGCTCCTGGAGATTTTATGACTGGTTAGACACGCCTGCGTGCGGGCACACAGAGGGGCAGACCAGAAGGTGCACATTGTGCACACTGCCAAGTCTCCTGCTTGTATACACGTGTGTGTGTGCATGTCTGTTGCGAAGTGAATGGCAGTTCTCTGCCAAACTCCTAAATATTCTTGCCACAGGGTTTAGCAAGTGGTTGCTGAGGATAGAAAAGCCCGTAGGGAAGCTACTGAACAGAGTGAGAGTAAGATCCTAAGACGGACATTTGAGTACTCGACCAAAAGCAGCAGTGACTTACCCTTATTCAGGATCTCATGGCTCATCTTTGTTTGTGTTGTTTCTCACCTCCACCCATAGTTTAAGGTTCGTCAGTGGAAGCAGAGATGGAACAGCAAGAATATGGCAATATCATCAGCAAGAATGGAAGAGTGTAGTCCTGGATATGGCGACCAAAATGACAGGGTAAAGCAAACTGAAACAAAGCGCACTTCTTAGCATTGTTTACACACAAAACAAAATCTTCCATGCTATTTAGAGCTGTTTATTTACTTGCATTCTAAGTTAACTTCAGTGCATTTTTGCTGTGTATTCAGCACGCCAGGGCCCTCTCTGTTAATCAGCGCCCAGAAGAAAATATTGAGAATTGGTAGTTCCTGACCCTTGTGGTTGGGGAGCACTTAGTATTTTATTTGTGGAGTAAGAATGTCAGATAAAGTTCATCTCACGGAAGAGATTTTAGTGGAACCTCATTGATCTTATGCTGACCTGCATGTTATTTTAGATATGTTCAGAACACTTTCTGGCATCTCTCAGAAAAGGTCTAGTAGTTACTGCCAGGATCAGTTTCCTCAGGTCCGTAGTATTCATTTTATGTCATGTATGCTATTTTATTTTACTATGGAATAGGGTTAAAATTATAATGAATACTAAAGTTAAAACAGAGAAAAGTAGGAGCACGATATATGATGTGCATGTAAATACGGTTGTGTTTAGCTGTTTGTAGTGTTTCACAGCCATTGTGAGAAGTTACAGACAGTTTCTTCTATGATTTCAGATATTTTCCCAATGAACAAATTTATTTATTTAGTTAGTTATTTTTAAAAGGCCATTAAGGCCTTATTTTACTCACCTGAGGACAAAGGAGAGTAGACAGAAATTTGATGAGATTTTTGACACCGAGTCCTTTCTGTAGCAACCTTCCTTTGTGAACACTTTTTTGGGTTCCTTATTTCATTCCAAGCCCTGAGCTGCTTTGCAGAGTTTATTGTAGTGTGTAAATCTATTGCCAGCACAATTCTTAACATTGCATTTTTCCCTCAGCTTTCAGGTGAGAGATGAGATGTGTGGGTTTGGTCCTCAGGTCCAGTCGGTGTTTCGAGTTTCTCTTTCTGAGGTCCGCGGGTGGCTTCTGTAATGGAACCACTTGTAACTGAAAATGCACGATAACAAAAAGCAGAGATGGGGAAGGCCATTAGGCAGAATTCTTTTCTGCAGCATTCTTTGTGTATGGTATGGTCACATTTGTAATAAGCTAGCTGGTGAAGTATGATTTGCTTTCATTTAGGAAGGTTTTGCACGTTAGTTTACTCATGTTGATGACCAAAACCCAAAATGTGTTGTAGACTTCCTAGAACTGAACAGCGTGAAGGAAGGAGCTATGGTAGGTGAGGATGATCACAGAAGAGCAGAAGAGAACCTTGTGCTGATTGAGGAAAGAGAACTGTAAATCTCAGTGGCGCTGGGTGTTTTCTGTGTCTGGTTTTTACCACTGCAGGAGCTCTCCTTCATCCTCCTGCCTTAGCCGGTAGTCACAGTGGTGGCAGCCATGCTTAGTGCTGTTAAAGGTTTCTGTATGCAGTCACTGATGTATTTCTTCTCTAAATTGTGAATTTCCTCAGAAGCAATGTAGCATCTGGGGAGGACAAGGTGACGAAACTGAAGGTTACTATGGTGGCCTGGGATAGATACGATGCCACTGTCATCACCGCGGTCAACAATTTCCTTCTCAAAGTGTGGAACTCGTCCACAGGGCAGCTCCTTCACAGCTTATCTGTGAGTACAGTTCAAGTGAATAATCCCCAGTTGTTCTAAATGAGCTCTGAAAATGATTTGAGGCTAAACTGCATCCCCATTCCTCCTGGTGAGCAATGTTTCATCCTGAACCATGCCAGCTGTCTTGCTGTCTTTGGGAGCAGTATCACGAGGAAAGGAGCTGGTGACCTCAGTGCTGCTACACCCCGCTGACTGCTGCTGCTCAGAGCCACGGCTTCTGCCCTGATGAGAGGGCTGCAGCTGTCCTCGCTTCCTCTCCCCCCTCCTCCGTTTGTGCTGAGCTGCAGACTGAGGCACTTGGAAAGCAGGCAGTATGGCAATGCCAAGCCTCTGGCAAAATGTCAGCTACGCACAGACACGACTCTAGTCTAAGATCGATTTAATTGAGCTGTTTCAGATATCCTCACACTAAATACTAGCAGATTTGGAGATGTTACATGGAGAAGCATGACTTTTTTTACCCTGCTATCATTGCAGGGTCATGATGATGAGGTTTTTGTTCTGGAGGCCCATCCGTTTGACCAAAGGATCGTGCTTTCCGCGGGTCACGATGGAAATATTTTCATCTGGGATATAGACAAAGGAACAAAAATCCGCAATTACTTCAACATGGTAAGGATGAGCAGGGAAGCGGGCTTGATTTTTGCATTTGTGTAAAACTGGACTTGAGGCTAGAGCAGATTTCATCATGTGCTTACTGTAAGCAATATTACAGCAACATCAGTGGAAAACTCGTACATGTTAAAAAGAAAATGCTGTACTCTGCAGGAGGCAGCAGCCAAGTATGTTATTGCAGATAGAAGTGCAGCAGCAAGTCTTTCACGGGATCTCTTACATCAGAACATTATTCGTGTGTGTGGTTACACTGTGGAGGAGATGACAGTGATCCCCAAGGCAGAGCGATGAAAACCAGCGAGTCTCTGTTGTAACACAGTGCTGCAGTCTGGGAGACAGCATGGCTGGCTTTGTGTGGCATCTGTCTTAACACATGCAGGGTCAGGCTTGTTGGTCTGATTCCAGTGCTGAGCACATGCAGCTGTGCTGCTTCAGGACCTCAGCTAGCTTCCTGGCACGGGGGCTGTGAAACCTGCTGGTACACAGCTGATATCTGGGTGGGGTCTTTGCAGCAGGCTTGCTCTCTATCTTCCGTTAAATAAAGTGTTCTCTTCTAGGTAGTTGTTTCAGAACATGCATTCAGTGTTGCACTGAAATTTGAGGGCAAAGAAAAAAATTGACTTGATTGATCAGTGACACTTTTATAATTGAGTGGAAAATATAAGTCAGTATGGAGTGAGCGAAGAATTTCCGCAGAATTAGGATTTGATGTTTAACGGAGCACAGATGAAATGTTCTTAATGGAGCTTTCACAGAGAATGCATGATTGTGAAAGGAATGCTCTGTGTTTGTGTACAGATTGAGGGCCAAGGCCATGGAGCTGTTTTTGATTGCAAGTTCTCACCAGATGGACAGCATTTTGCCTGCACAGACTCTCATGGACACCTGCTCCTGTTTGGTTTTGGATGCAGTAAATATTATGAAAAGGTAGGTTGAACGAATTTAAACTCATCTGCGTCTTGACCTGATTTTGTCTCAGGAGTAGTTGTGTTACGGTTGGTTGTCTCCCCCATGCCCTGAGCTAAATACTAATTAAAGAAGGGAGCGATTACTGTTTATCTAAATCAAAAAGATTTAGAATAGAATCTCTAGATGAGGGAGCAAGACATTAACTGCTATCTGTTCACCTCTGTTGGTGTAGTTTTCTGTTGAATGTTTGCATCAGGCCTTGGTAATGAAACACTTCTGTGGTAGGAGTCTGTTCTCTGTTGTAACAGAGGGCCTCAGTGTGGGAGTTGTGGTATGTGGGTATGGGAGCTGCAGGACAGCTGCAAATGGCCATTTATTTATTTGCTAAATTGCTTTTCTTGCAGATTCCAGATCAGATGTTCTTCCACACAGATTACCGGCCGCTGATCCGTGATGCAAATAACTATGTTCTGGATGAACAGACCCAGCAGGCTCCACATCTCATGCCTCCTCCATTTCTGGTGGATGTTGATGGAAATCCTCATCCCACGAGATTCCAGCGGCTGGTGCCAGGGAGGGAAAATTGCAAGGACGAACAACTTATTCCTCAGCTGGGATATGTAGCTAATGGTATGCTGTCTACGGTTCATGCATTGTACATGTATTGCACAGTACTGAGTACCAGTTCCGTAGGATGGTGCCATAAGGCCTTGCTTCTTTCAGCTGTCTTCTGAAACCAGTGGTTTAAAATCAGTCTAGGGGTAGAAGAAGAAATGGGGTGGCTTGATGCCATAAAGGAAGTGTAGGGAGCTAGCTGGGCTGGGGACACAACAAGGAGGCTGCAGTATTCCAAAATCTGTGGACTTCTAAGTACACATGTGGCAGCATGCTTAAAGAATTGTCCCCTTGATCTCGGTTTAACTGTGTGTGTGAGTAAGGAAGCAGGAAGGTAAGACAGACTTTGAAAAATAGCTTTTGGGTTTTAAAACACATATGTATATATATATATATTTTTTTTTTTCTGGTAAGCTTTTCCAAAATGTTGATCTTTGGTAGAGATCTTCCCTTGTTACCTACTGCAGCATAATTTTTTTCTGCTGTTTCTGAGTGCTTGGGTTTAAATCTTACATCTAAGTCTGTAATTTTAGGTTTTCATGGTAACTTCTCTTTTCAACTTTACCTCTATTTGTTATGTGAGAGCAGAAGGATAGCTTGTGATCAGATGTTTTGCAGGGCAGGCAGATACCTGTGCACAACTTGAATGTTTCTATGGTGTTTGTAAATCAGAAATCAACCGTTCTGTAAGCAGTCATGGCCTTGTTCTTGTCAAGGTGATGGCGAAGTAGTTGAACAAGTCATTGGGCAGCAAACTAATGACCAAGATGAGAGTATCCTTGATGGGATGATCAGAGAGCTACAAAGGGAACAAGATCTGAGACTAATTAATGAAGGAGAAACTCTTCCAAACCCTCCACTCAACAGATCCCTCTCTGTAAATGGAGGTGAGTGTCCCCTCTTTACCTCTGTCATTTCTTTAGGTAGGGAACAATAAGGGACTAATCAAAGTGTGTTCAGGTTGGTGTGTGTTCTGGGGCTGTGTCCTGAGGACACTTTCTCTCTTGTTCTTATGGATGTTGTTAACCTGTGTGGAGCACTTGGACGTTCTGCTAACGCTGTCAGAGGAATTCAAAGCCAAAGGCACAGCTATCACCTTACTAACTGGGCATGATCTGATTACTTACAACTGTTAGAGTGTAATTAATTCTGTTATAAACCATTTCTAAAATTAAAGTTCACTACATTGTCTTGATGTCACTTAATCACTATGGGAATGATGCTTTCTAACTGAATAATGTCAAGCTAACAGTGTGTAATTAGAGAACGTCAATGGAAGACAAGACAATGTTGTGACAGACTAATGGCTTCCTTGTGCAGTGTAAATGCTAAAGCTGAGCATCAGTGTTTATAAAATAAACATGTCTGCTCTGTCTTAGTGTTTCCTTAGAAAGCTCGAGATTATTCTGATTATTCTCCTGGTAGGCATTCCGCTACTGTGACTTTATTTTTAATATGCAAAGTGATTAAAAATTGAAAACCAACTCAGTCAGACACAAACAGCTGACTGTGAAGCAGCTGAGTGCAGTTGTTGTAACAGAGCAGATGCTGTGGACTTCTGCTGCAGGTCATCCTGAGCTTTAAAAAAATTTATATCTGCTAATAAATTGTTTTTTATGTTAAATGACTGATTACACTTTTGCATTACATATTCCTGGCAGAGCTCAAGTTGCTAGACTTGGAGTTTAAATGCAAGAAGGAATAGGAAAAATATTAGTGAAAAATGCTTAAAATACACTTTTGCTTTGATCTAAGGTATTGCATGCCACAATGAGAGTGCAGTATCATGTGCATCTTCAGTAGTCCAAGGTCAATACATAACCTTCATCTGAAGCAAAAGGCAAAGCCACCTGACAGATTAAGTGTTCCAAAAGGAAACTTTGCAATCCCTAAGCTATAAATCCCAGACTTCATTGACAGGCCATGGAGGTGAAGAGAAATCTTTTTTCTCCCTCAGTTCTTCGAAGCCCAGGCTTGGAAATTGCGTCTCCACCAAACGTGGGCCTCCGGAGGAGCGGTCAGATTGAAGGGGTGCGGCAAATGCACCACAACGCTCCCCGCAGCCAGATGGCCACCGAGCGAGACCTGATGGCGTGGAGCAGGAGGGTGGTGGTGAATGAGCTGCCTCCAGGCATCAGCAAGTAAGATGCCAAGACAGGAGAAGACGATTAAATTGTGTGATGTGTAGTGATTCTTCCCTACACCTATTGTGGTGCATGGAAGCTTTCTTTAAAAGAAACAAACACACACTGATTTTAGTCTATTTCAGTTTCCTTGAAGTACGTGTGAGTGCTGTTAGGGGGACCTGTGCGCAGATTGCTTATAGAAAGAGACCCAGAAATATTTTGATGTGCAGATTAGAGAGACTGTCAAGTGATATAATGATTTAGTGAATACAGTGGATGTTTCCTGTGTATTAATAGGGTCCAGGAAGAATGTCGAGCTGCCAAAGGTGAAATTGAAATTGGTTTATACACTGTTGTAAAGAAGAGAAAGCCATCCCACACCTTGCAACGGGTGAGTTGATTCACCAGTTCTGAATGTCAAACAGTTCTGAGCACTCAGCTACAAAAAAAAACAACTTCTATTCAGTTATTTAGAAGATGAGTAGTACTAACTGGACTTGTGGGTAGGATACAATTTGCAGTCACTTGAACAAGCCATCTTTTAGCTCCGTAATTCACTGATGTGGCACTCGGGGGCATGGTTTAGTGGGTGTGGTGCGATGGCTTGATGGTTGCACCGGATGATCTTAGAGGTGTTTTCCAACTTTAATGATTCTGTGATTAAATATTTAATCTTTTTCTTGTTGTCCCTCCTGTCCTGTGATAAAAGAATGATTACCAGCCAGGAAGTGGAAGGTCTTTGAGAAGGAACCAGCGCAAACGCCAGCATGCCTACCAGACACGCTCCACGATAGAGCACAGTCAGCAAGGAGCAAGCCAACATGCACGAGCACGGGAGGAGTCAGACAGCTCCTCAGAGGTCCGGTACACCACGTGGTTCCTCCCGTGTGTTCCCATCACAAGTGCTGTGGTTTGGCGACAGACGTGCTGAGAGCACTCCTAGCGCTAGGGCTCCGAGTTTTCCCACCTAGGGAAAAACACTCCAAGCAGGGAGCCCTTTGGATCTGTGGCGTTACTGTAGCACGTTAATCTCTTTCTACCTGCAGTATATAAGCATACAGTGTAATACTGAGAAATTGTGGAGTCATTTAAAGTTAAATCAGTCCCTAAGTACAAAGCCTTCCTCAAGCAGAAAAAAAAAAAAAAAAAAAAAAAAAAAACAATGCAACTTGCTTGCAAATAAAACTGGTACATGTGAAACTTCACCCCCAAGTGAAACCTCCTGTTTTTACTACAGGAGGATGAGACCTTTGGCACGAGTGATGCATCTGCGGATGATCCTGTGGCAGCATGGCAGAGTGAAAGCAGCTCCAGGTAGATTTAGTGGCCTCTTTATTGTTGCATTAACTGATTTCAGTAAGATGATTTAGGTAAGGCATTTGGCGTTGTGATATTATGACTGCAAGTTCAGAAAGAAGTGTTTCAGACTGACCTCGTAAACATGTTACACGTGACATGTTGCACCCTGTGACAGATCGAAGCAAGTTGTGTAGCACACGCAAGTAGTTTGAAGCGATAGCCAACAGAATTTCTGGATTAGCAGCAGATACATACTTCTGTGTATTTGAGTGATTAAGTAATTGTGCAACCTTTTGTAACAGTACTTAAATTCAGTGTGAAGAAGTCCTACTTTCTACTCGCTCTTTTTCCAGTCCTACTCAGAGCATCTCCTAGTTGTCTTGTTTTCTACTGTTTGGAGCATTCTGTGCAGTTAAATCAGTTCTTATAAAGTCAGCCTGTGAATCAGTGAGATATTTAGTATGAAGATAAGTATCAGCCATAATTCTAGTTACACTAAGAATTTGCAATTGCTGAAATAATCTGCTGAGGTACAGAAATTGCATAACACTTGACTACTCTTTAAGTTCACGAGAATGAACATTTGCCCTAAGCCGGATGTCTGTTTCATATAACCCGAAAATCAGGCTGGAGGTTTGGAGCTTTCATTCCACTGTGTGAAAACTGAAGTGTTGTTTTCTATCTCACAACTTTATATTATCTACAGTGATTCATCAAGTGAATATTCTGACTGGACAGCAGATGCTGGAATTAATCTCCAACCTCCAAAGAGACAAACCAGGCAGGCAGCTCGGAAGATCTGTAGTAGTTCTGAAGATGAAAATATGAAGGAAACAAAAGGAGTGGAGCAAAAGCGAAGGAAGCTTAAACAACCTAGAAAAAAGGTTAGCATATCTCATTTTTGAGGGTCCTTTTGACTTCACAAATGTACGTTTTTTGAATTGTTTGTGGTTTTTGTTGTAGTAACTAGTGCAGATGACATGTATTGGTAAGGAAAGGTAATCTCTTCATTTATGAACATCTTGATCTCCTGTTTTGCTGGTGATGAACATTGCTTACCTCCTGCAATTTAGTTGAGGATTTTGGAAGGTTCTAGCATTTGTTTGCCCTTCTCTATAGCTATCTATAGGTCACGCTGTCTGGTCAGTTGCTCTGTGCTGTGTACAGTAACTGCAGCTCGTGCTCTGCGTTTGATGTCGTGTGTTTCAGAAACCAAGCGGACTGCTGTCGCTGGAAGGGGAGCCCAGCGAGGAGTGGCTTGCCCCGCAGTGGATCTTAGATACCATACCCCGCCGCTCACCTTTTGTCCCACAAATGGGAGATGAGGTAATAACCGGTGTTGCAATCTTTAAATTCCCACTGAGGCTGATGAACTTTTTTTCTCAGGACTATTAGACCTAGCAATACTTGAGTGAGTCATGCTCAAGGCAGGCTGAATTGTGGGAACTGATTCTTCAGGAAACCAGGTGCCTGCAGATAGCTGTCCTGTGTCCCTTTCTGTGCATGTGCAGTTTCTGAAGAGCAGGAAGAATGGATTGTGCATTTTCAAACAAACCTGCACACTTTGTAGCGGTCTCAGTTTTGAAAGCCTATAGCAGGGGCTGCTTTGAGGGCTGGTATAGATATTTAGGAGAAGAGTGCTTTGTAATCAAGTAAGGAAGTGTGCAGTAGGTTCTAAAAGGGACAACGTCTGAAGTGTTTGTAAAAGTTTTAGAATAAACAGGAACAGAACTATCAGTAAAATGAAATAAACCTTTTTTTTTTTTTTTTTTAATTTTCATTTTAGATCATATACTTTAGGCAAGGCCATGAAGCTTATGTGCGGGCGGTAAGGAAAGCAAAAATTTACAGCATTAACATGCAAAAACAACCATGGAACAAAATGGAACTCAGGGTAAGTTTGTTCTTAAATTCTTGGAAGAGCAAGACATGTTGTTACAACATGTTGTTACAAAATAAGAGCATTGTAGGTTGTTTGGCTAGACAGGTTTACAAAGGTCTGTTAATTTTTCTTGCCCTTTTTGCTTTGAATCACTGAGTCCCAAGGTACTGAAAATCCACAGTGTTGTCAGATTTTGCTCTGCCATACTCAAACTTCCTATCAAGCAAACAGCACATATACGTGTTAATATCCATACATATATATCTGCCAGTGGGCCTGCTGATGAAAATAATTGCTTTACTGGAAAAACACCCAGATACTGGTGCTAGATACTGAGTGATTCCAGCTGTAGTCTTCAAAGGCACCACCAGGATGCCTGTCAGAGGAGAAAGAAACAGTATTGCAGCTGAGCAGGTGTTAGGTTCTGGATCCCATGTCTGGCAGGATGTGATTGTACAAGGCTGATATTGAATTTCTGCTTTGAAAGAAGAGTTTCCTCTTCCTCCCCCCATATGCAAGGGGGAGAGGCCCTGGGTTTAGTCAAGCATAGCCTTTGGTGCCATCGGAACGTGGCGTGTTCCTTAGGATCATCTCACAGAAGTTAGATACGTTGTGGGTATCCTGTTCACAAATGCGCAAGGGGACTGAGCAACTTGTGTCTTTTATGTTTTCCTTTTAAGGAGACTGTGATTAATTTTTAGTTTTTGGTAAAGAAAACTTTTGTGAGTGAGATTACCTGGGCTGCAAAGTGGAAACATATTTGGTTTTTATTTGTAGGTTTGGTTCTTGAACATGGATGTTTCTGTTGTTAGCAAGTTAAAATAATACTGTCACTGCTTGTTGATAAATAGGAACAAGAATTTGTGAAGACTGTAGGAATTAAATACGAAGTTGGGCCTCCAACACTTTGCTGCCTGAAGCTTGCATTCCTGGATCCAATCTCAGGCAAAATGACAGGAGAATCATTTTCCATAAAGTGAGTAACTGAAATTCGGATGAAGTTCTTCAGGAAATTTTCTTGAAGCTTAGAAGCTTCCCCACTTTTCTTGCCTGTCTTTCAAGACATGGTGATGGCATTAATTCATTATGCCAAACATGAAAAGAAAATGCATGGATTTTTGTATTTGGAGAATGTCTGTATTGCGCTTGTGGCACTGTGCATGTGGGTAATGGAAGCAATATTTTCCTGTTTCATGAAGGTACCATGATATGCCAGATGTTATTGACTTCCTTGTGCTGCATCAGTTTTATAATGAAGCCAAAGAAAGGAACTGGCAAATAGGTAACCACTTCTACTTCCATTTGTTTCCTAATGTTTCTGCACTTGTTTAATAGGCTAAGATCTGGAGGTTGTGGGTTTTTCAAACGGTTTCTATCTTAATGTAAAATAATTTTACAAGATACTCCATTGTTTTACTGCATGCTAAAGATTGTAGAAGATTGTAAGTTTTGTTTTGTAATTAACTTCAGAATCTTATATTTTATTACGCCCTGATGTTCCAGTAACGCTGCCACAGGCCAACTTTCCAGATCCAGACTCTGCCTTGTGGTTTGCGCTGATGTCCGTGTAAGATGATGTGCAGCTTTTGTAACATGATGTCTGCAGACTGTGCCACACGGGATACTGTAGTCATCACAGGAAATCTGATGTTTGCTACAGCTCCTGTAGCAGAAGAGAGAGATGAACAGCTCTGCTGAGTGCAATCTTTTTGCTTACAGGGGATAGATTTCGCAGTATAATAGATGATGCTTGGTGGTTTGGAACTGTGGAGAGTCAGCAGCCTTTCCAGGCAGAATACCCTGACAGTTCCTTCCAGTGCTACTCTGTTCAGTGAGTACTTACACAGCCGCAATCTGTTAGACCTGTTGGTGTGCTCTGTGTTCCCTAGGTTAAATGTGTACCTTAAGGAAAAGAGTCCTTTTTTTCCATTAAAGTACATAATAAGCCACTTTATTTTTATTTATTTAACAATCTCATTCCTAAAGCAACACTTTTAGCCTTAATTGCAGTGCAGTGAAGGCGTGGGAGGTACAAGAGAAAAATAAGGAGTTTGAATCCAGCTAGTGACATGTCTTGTTTCCGATAGGCATGGCCTTTTTGTTCCAAGTCCACGAGAGGAAAAAGGTGTCTTGTTGTATTCAACCAGATGAAAAATTAAGTGCTTTCATTTGTGTATTTGAATGTATTTTCTTATTATTTTTAAAAGCTGGGACAATAATGAAAGAGAGCGGATGAGTCCATGGGACATGGAGCCAATTCCAGAAGGAAGTAAGTGTGCTTTGAATTCGTGTCTGTGTGTAAATAGCTCTGCAGCTCTGCCAGCACTTACTGTTGTTGCATTCCTCACATTCAGCTGCTTATCCAGAGGAGGTTGGTGCTGGGGTCCCTGTGACTCCAGACGAGCTGACAGCTCTTCTCTACAAACCCCAGGAAGGAGAATGGGGGGCCCATTCCAGAGATGAAGAATGTGAACGAGTGATTCGAGGGATCGAGCAACTTCTTTCCCTTGGTATGTTTGGTGGCAGGATGAAGAATGTCAGCATGGCTGCACGGGACTGCGGGGTGGCTGGGATGGAGAGCTGGGGGTTGGTATGGAGAATCTGAAATGTGCTCGACTACATGATGGGCAAGAGCTTTTAAAATTTCGTGTGGTGCCTTTTCAGTTATGCTTTCCTGTTTCTGGGGCTTGACCTGCTTTCATGTTAATGGGGATTCCCAGTGGCTTGCACCTAAACATGAGAGTAAAACATAGACTTAACCCTGCCCAAAAGTAACCAACAAATCCTCCCCAGCAAGTGCCTTGTAACTAGTTTCAGAACACAGGTGTTTAACAGTACGCTGTGGTCTGAATTCTGTGCTGTGTTTGTACATAGGACCTGTCTGTGTTCTTAATTGATGTTGCTTGTTGCAGTGTTCCTGCTGTAAGTGCATATGCCGTGTTGCTTTTCAGCAGTACAGTTGGCTGGAAATCTCAGATCTGATGAAAACGCTTGAAAACACGTTTTTTATTTAATTAACAGATGGTGCAAGAGGTAGAATCCTATCCTTTGGGTAATTACACATCCCGCTGTAGATGTGTATTGCTTTTGCTGAAATCTTAGAAAGGAAACACAGAAACTCTTATAAGGAATCTAGTTGTTTTGTAACTTTCCTTCAGGTATCATCTGAGGCACCTGAATTATTTTGATCTTTTGTCTTTCAGACATTTCTAATCCCTTTGCTGTTCCAGTGGACCTTAGTGCCTATCCCATGTATTGCACTGTAGTTGCTTATCCAACTGACCTCACCACAATCAGGAGGAGACTTGAAAACAGGTTTTATAGGTCAGTTTGGCTTTTATTTGTTTGCAATCTGCCTGGACTGTTGTCTGTTTGAGGAAAAGAAGTTTAGCTGAATAACATGTAATGCCACTTGGGCAATGTATTTGGTAAACCAGAAGTGTGAGATTCTGTTTGGCTTTGTTCAAAGCAAGTCTTGCCATGTAATAATGTCTTTTGGCCATGTTGTTAAGGCAAAAGCTGGTGTATCTGGATCTGGAGCATCTTGTTTTTATGTTATAAATACAGCGTCTGAGTTCCTGACCTGGTCCCTTAGGTATGCACTGTAGGCAGAGCACATTTGAGCTGCATCTCTGCTGCCTTTGAACCAGATCCTTGTCTTGCACCGCAGTTGCTAGAATTGGGCTGTAACCTTCAAGGCTCAGCTTTTCCAGTTAACTTGTGGATGAGCAGTATCTTTTTCTATCCTGCTCGTTTCCCCCTGGGAACCACTTTGTCTGCAAACTGGGAGGGGACAGCAGTCTTCTTCAGTCGGTTTGTTTCCTCTTTTCTTTCCTTTCATTGCTGATTTGAAGAGGGACATCTTTCTTCCCCAGAGCTGCCTCACCCTGGCACACTGGGGCAGTAAGCAGCGTGTGAGCAGAAGCCTCTGTCTCTGGCAACCTGTGCACTTGGATTACCCAATTGCTTTTTTAACTCAGGAAGCCTACTGGACTCAGAAGGATGAGAATAACGTACCCCTTCCTCTCCCTCCCTTTCCTTTTCTGTTCTGGCTTAGGAGGATCTCTGCGCTGATGTGGGAGGTACGATACATTGAGCATAATGCCAGGACTTTCAATGAGCCAGACAGTCCTATAGTCAAAGCAGCCAAAATCGTGACGGATGTCTTACTTCGCTTCATTGGGTAGGCCTGCTCGTACCTCACAGAGCTGATGTTGAGCTTCTGAGAAACTGGGTTATGTATTGTGACTGCTGTTATTGCCCTGCAGGGATCAGAGTTGTACGGATATATTAGAAATATACAATAAGGTGAAAGCAGAAGACCTGAGCAGTACGGATGAAGAGGAGGAGGTAAGACCGTTAACGTGAGAACTTGTGTTTTTACATTTGGTACCTGGAAGAAGTTTGAGAACTTAGTGTAAGTGGGAGACTACATGAAGCCTGAATAAACTCCCTACAGCTGCTCATGGCATGAGCGCTGAGGCAGAGGTATATAGCTCAGCAGGGCTGAGACGCAGCTGATCCTCGAGGGCTGAAGATAAGCCATTACTGTTTCTCAGATGTTTGTATCTGGTTTCTGTGGAACAAGCTTGGACTGGAAAGGAGGTGGAGCAGAGATGGAGATGGAGCTTTTCTACTCTTTTTCTACTTTCTACCCTGAAGTTATACAACTTTTGCTTTGAAACTGGTTTCTGTTTTGCTTGAAACAGTCATTGCATTTGAGTGGTTTGCACTTGCACTTGCCGTTACTTTGGTTTGGTTTAGCCCTGCCTGTCCTGGCTGCTGTGAGTGCATGCACCGCTGTGCACACATGCTGGGTGTAATCATTGCCTTCTCCTTTAGGTGGCAGACGTAGATGTCGATTCAGATGCTCCAGGAACTTCCTCTGGAAAAAGAAGAGTGAGTAAATATTTCTGCTTGGTGTGTTTATGAAGACAGGCAGACCAGGTACTGAAACACCCAGTTAGGGCTGGAACAGCTTGGATTTGCCATAGCCACTGTTCTGTAACAGTATGAATTCAGATGTGTGAGTGCTGGCAGACTAGCGACATTGCTGTCCAGGAACACGAGGAACACGGGAGCATGTAATTGCTGAAGAATCTTTTTATTTTATTTTATTTTATTTTTGATCTGAAAGATAACTAGAACAAATTCAGTGTGCAATCAAAATTGAGGGAAAACTGACAAAAATAGCAGGCTTGGATCTGAAATATCGCACACTTATTGTTGTGCCATCTACTGTGCTTTAACTTATTGCAGCGCTGTTTTTAATTATGGAAATCTGCTTCAAATCAGGACAATAGTGAGTTAATAGGACCTTAAATGGAAGATCTGAGTGTTCTGAAAGATGATGAGATAATCTGTTTCCCAGCAGGTAAGACGACGAGTAAAAAGACAGCCTGTGAAAGCAAGTCCTGATGCTTGGAAGGAGCAATGCAAGCAGTTGTTAAACCTGATTTATGAAAGAGAAGACTCTGAGCCTTTTAGACAGCCAGTTGATCTCTTCTCCTATCCTGTGAGTACAACCTCCTCACTCAAAATTTTGAAAAGCTGGTGTTCATCCTTTGGCGAGGTTCTGTGCTGGACGTGTTTCTGACCTTTCCTTTTCTGAGCTGGAACAGGCCATGCTCAGTGCACTGCTGTTTTCAGAGAGTTATCTGCAGTAACTCCCAAATCTCTGTCCAAAGTAGAAATAATTACATAACAGCCACTGGTCGGGGTGATCTCTTAGATGCTTTCATTATCAGCAGCGGGTGCTGCTGTTATCAGCCTTTGTTATACTCTTATGTGTTCTTACAGGATTATCGAGATATTGTTGACACTCCTATGGACTTCAGCACTGTGAAAGAAACCTTGGAAGCAGGAAACTACACTAGTCCCTTGGAATTCTACAAAGATATTCGTTTAATATTCTGCAACTCTAAAGCTTACACTCCTAATAAAAAGTCTCGAGTAAGTAAGAAGGTTAATTTCTTCCTTACTAAGACCTTGGCCCTGCATGAGTGCAGTAGATGAAGGACAGAAGGTGGGTTGGGGTAGGCTCTGGAGATAAAGATCAGTAACTTTTGCTTGCTGAAGCAGAGAGAATGTTAGTAGAGAATTGCAAGAAAACAGATGATCTGAGGGTGTTGTATGTGTGCTTGACAGCAGAGTAAACTTGGTGGGGGGATATTCACCCCCTGGGAACTTCCCTGTGTGTTCATAGCTGAGCAGTTTGTGAGTCAGCTCCCAGATTACTTTAATAAAGTGGCCCATCAATATCCATTTGCTTAAACTCTGTGAAGTGCCTCAGTGGGACGATCTTGGTGGGAAGGCTGGGGCATGCAGCTGGGCCTTCTGCCACTGCAGGTTCAGCTACTGCCAAGTGTGTGTCAGTGTCCTGAGGTTTTCTAGCCTGTTTTGCCATCTTTGCCACAGCATCCCAAATGGAGGAAGAAGGGCAGGATGCCACATACCAGAGCTGAAGGACAAGGACAAGGAAATAGCTGAAGGATTTTGATATCTGGCATACAGAAACTAGGAGTGAGGACATATCAGTTGGCTTTTCTCGGTAGCTCTGTAGGGACGAGTGTAAGGACTCATCACTAGGGAATTACAGCAAAAAACAAAGATGAGAGGACAGCGAAGCTCAATTGTTTTTTTCTCTTGGTACTCCAAGTTATTTCATGGAGTTCTTCCATGCCTGTGGAGGTTAAAAAAGGAAGATAAAGTTCAGTAATCCAGATATCAATTTTCCCTTAACCTTGTGTGTATTTTGTACTGTAAATAATTAAATTCTTTTCCGTAAACACTTTCTGTCATAAGAATAAATATGTGTCATGAAAGGAAGCTATCTGCAGAGAACCTTCTTGCTGAAGTCACCATGAATTTTTCTTTTGCACTGCAACAACGAAGTCTGGACAGCTTTGTTATGTTTTTTTTTTTTTTTTTTTTGACTTTCCATTTAGTGAAGTTCTAATAAGCATGGCTGTGCTTTCTTACTCCAGATTTACAGCATGACACTTCGACTATCTGCCTTATTTGAAAATCATATGAAAAACATCATCTCTGAGTACAAGTCAGCAATGCAATGTCAGAGGAGGAAAAGGCCCCGGTACCGAAAACGGCTGAGAAGCAGCAGCAGCTCGCCATCAACTAGCAGAGCCTCTAGGTAACATGATGCCAGTGAGATGTGGTGTCAAGAGTCATTTCAGATACGTCATGACAGTGGTGGGGCTCATGTCCTGATACAGTTGTTCTTTTGGGTGGTGAAATGATGAGCTCAGATCCCATGCTCACATCGTAGTTTGTGCCTAGTCCTGGTAAGTGAAAGGCAGTGTAACCAGAAGTGTTCCCTCTGGACACAACGAAAAAGCAAGTTTCCTTCTGCCTTTGAAGAAGTGCTGTGTCACGCTTTACTGACTTCTGCACGGCGAGTTATCTAGGCAAGCTGAGTGTTTCATTGTAAAAGGTGAGACTAAAAAAAAACCTCACGTGCCTTGTTCTTGGAAACCCAAATGCCTTTATCAACCAGAGTGATATCGTCACTGTTTTAATGTTACTGCACCTGTGCAGGCACCAAGGGAAAGCAGATCCTTTGCCTTATGAGTTTGCTGCAAAAAAACAAGACATCTTGCAGGGGAGATGGTTGTGCCTGAGTCCTTGAGTAATAACAGTTTTGTCTCTTTGGGATGTTTTGTGTCTTCAGTCCGAAAGGGAAACAGAAGCAAATGAAGATTCAACCTAAAGCCAACCAGAATACCTCATTGCCTTTGACTAGGACTAGCTCCTCAGTTTCATCGCACGGTGAGGAGAAATTTTCTAATACGCATTCTTTCTCTCATAGCACCTTGTCTGTGCAGAATGATGAAAAAGCTGAGGGATATTTAATGTTCAGCTCAAATCTTATGTTTGTGAGACACATGTAAACCTGCTTGTTGAACAAGCAAATGGTAAGGTCGTGTAAACACGTGGCCTGTAGATCATGTTAGCAGAACACGGCCTCTGTCTGTCGGTAAGGTGTTGGTAAGGCTCAGAGAACCGGGATACATGCTCTGTGCCTGCAGAGAATTGACCTAGTGACGAGAGCCTGGCCTTCCTGTACGTGGGCTTCCCTCCTGCAGCAACTGCAAGTACAGGAAGTTCGCTTTGGATTACACCCCGGAGGAATCTCAGTCTCTTCATGACTGGAGAGGCAGCTCGGTGAGACTGACCTCCTGACTTTTAGGCCACCTAGCTCAGGTGATACAGAACCTCGCCAAAATGCCGTACATTTCAGATGTGTAAATAGAGGATGAAAGATGCTCTGTCAAGCCAGTGGTGTCCCGTGTTCAGTTTCAGATACAACAGAGGAGCCCCTGGGTTCAGCCACTGGTGAAGAGATGGAAGTCCAGCCATCTTCCTCGGGCTCAAATTCTCAGAACCGAAGTGGAAATACCATCGATCCGGGGAAAATCAGGCTGGTCAGAAGTAAAGTGACGCCAGTGAAACAAGGTGGGAAATAAGTATTCTGTTCTTTGTGTGACTGGTTTCACTCGAAATGGAAGGTGGTGCTTCTGGCTGATGATATTCTTACCTGGGTCTGGCATACTATAGCCCCAAACCATGCTCAAAAAATTAATTTAGCTTACTTTTTACAATTCTGTGGTCTGTTGTCTGAACCGTGGTGAGCACATGGTGCTACATGTAATTCAGTGGAGACCTTTAAAATTTCTCCAGATGGAAATACTAGATTGCTCTTAAATTTCTTGAGAATTACGGTTCCTTCAAGAGATAAAAAAGGCAAAAGCCTGAAAGATTCCCACCCCAAAACCTTACCCTTTTATTAATCAAGTTGAAGCAAAAGATAAGGAAACAAACTACTATTTAAAAAAATATTTGTATCATAATTGAAACGGTTGTGATTAGAAGTGGAAGCAGTCTGTTTGAAACCTTCCCTGTTTTCTCTCTGGGACACACTAATCAGAGCTTTCACTGAGGCAGGCATCGAATGAGCGTGGGGCGACATTCTGAAGGCTTTCTCAAGTCCGTACTGCTGCGCTGTAGCAGTGCTGTGTGTTGCAGGTGAGCTTTCTCTGTGCTGGATTAAGGAGATATTTGATCTTCACGGCCAGATTTGTAACCCTGAAAACATGCACTGTGTTTGGTCCCAAGCCAGCAAAGTCCCTCACCATATTTCTAACCAGGCATTCAGCAATCCTGGTGAGCATTTTTGGGTTCGTTACTGCCCTGAAGCTGTTCGCCACAAATGCTCCCTGGACAAAGCCTTTCGGGAACCTGTGTTTGACAGGAAATGAACGCCAGAGGTTTGTGTTAATGTAGATTTTCAGGTTTTAAATAGATTCTGGAGGTTTTTGTCTTGGCACACTTGGTAGGGTTTGTCTGACCAAGTGTTAGATGTTTGTGGCCAAGCAAATCACCCTGGGCTCCTTTTATTGAGTGGATTTTCCCTGGACTCAGTCAGGAGAGTCTGCAGTCCATGCCTCGGGATACAATGAACTGTTTTTGCTTCTGGTCTGATAAATTTTCCTCTTAGGACGCTTGTTTGTCTGCAGAGAACATAAAGGTCATCTGTGGTGACCAGCTCAGAGCTGGATCACAAAGACATCGAATCCCGCTGATCGTGGCCCAGTTTGGCTCAGACGTGATGGTGATGATAACGGGCTTGTTTTGTGTCTGCTTAGATCACTCTCCCGACGGACCGCTTACAAACGGCGATGGCAGAGAACCTCGGGCAGGAGTCAAGAGGAAGCTGGTCAGTGCATCAGAAGATGAGCATCTGGAGGAGGCAGAGGAAGAGGAGAAGAACAAAAGAGAATTAAAGGAAAAATCTGGTTCGTCTTCATCAGAAAGCGGGGAATCGGGATCCAGCTCAAGTTCTGAAAGCAGAAGCGGCTCTGATTCAGACTCGGAATCAACATCTAGAACAGATCAGGATTACATTGATGGAGACCATGACTACAGCAAAGTTGTGCAATCCAAAAAACCCAAAAGAAAAATCAAAAGAAAAATCACCAGTGGGAAAAGGAACTGGCAGGGCAGAGGGACAGGGAGGAGAGGTAGGTGGGGACGGTGGGGGAGATGGAGCAGGGGGGGGAGAGGCGGTAGAGGTGGAAGAGGCTGTGGCAGAGGAAGAGGTGGCAGCAGGGGAGGAAGAAGAGGCCGAGGAGGCAGAGGAGCCTCGCGAGGAGCCACCAGGGCAAAGCGTGCCCGAATGGCGGATGACGAATTTGAAAATCTGTTTGGAGGGCAGTTCGGCGAGAACGTGTTTGGGGGCCGCTTCAGCAGAGCGCCTCGAATCAGGACGAGGAACGAGGGCAGGAGGACTGTCCTGTACAACGACGATTCCGACAACGACAACTTTGTGCACAGCGAGGATCCTCTGAACCTCGGTACCTCCCGGTCAGGCAGGGTGCGGAAGATGACAGAAAAAGCCAGGGTCAGCCATCTCATGGGATGGAACTACTGACGGATGGAAAACTTTGGAACAATTTTAAAAAGAACTTCAATGGCCTTCTACTGCAGGGATTTTACCAGAAAATCTACCAAGCAAGTTGTGCGGGGACTCCACTCACGCCTCACAGTGGTGCTTTTCCATTCCGTCAGTCCGCGTTTGTTCGAAACCTTCGGATCGCCCCTCGTCATTGGTCAGAGCAAGCCTTACTCATTAGGCCTTAAATTACAGAAATCCCTCCCCACACACTACGAGCTCATCACGTGAAAGAGGCTTCCAGCTTCTCAATGAGAACATGACTTTCTGAATCATAGTTATGACTTCTCTCCCTCGTTCTGTTCTTGTATTATAGAAATAGCACCTTCTTACAGAGTTTTTATGTGGTTTCTGCCATAGATCCTTATACACAGTAATAATTATAACTTTTGCACAATACACCAATCCTAAAGGCAGCTATAAAATGTTTACAGTTTCTATATTGTAAGAAGGATCTGGATTATTTTAATCTTCCCAGGCCAAGCAGTCATGAGTTGTGCCGAACTGAAGTATGCCTATACTACAGTTGCGAGGGTCCTGATGTGCTTTCTTTCGGTTCTTTATTCCTGTAAAAAGCGACAAAGGGTTGGTGCCTTGTAAATATGTAGCAAACCTTTGATGTGGTGTGTCCTATGTGTGCATTAACTTTATTAAACAGAGAATACTTGAGAAGTATGACTATCTAGACAAAAGGTGCCAAATGCAAAAGTTACTTGCATCTATTTTCTTTTTGTCCTCTCATATTTTTATAGTATTAATAGAGATTGTGCAGCTAAGGGGTAACTTCAACATTTGGAAGGTTCCTCCTCTTCAAAGCATAACGTGATTTTTAACCGTAGCCCGGCTACCTCTCTTTACAACTACTGGAAACCTAAAAGAAAATAGATGCTGTTGTTCGGTGCGAGGTGAAGAAGAGGCACGAGGGAGCGTAGAGGGGCGGAGGTGCTGGCTGAGGTGCGCGGTGCCCGTCCCTTCGTTGTATCGACGCGGGGAAACCCGGCTCAGTCGCTGCCGGGCGCTTCCGAAGCGTGGCGTTCCCAGCAGCCGGCACTTTGCTGGCGCAGGCAGGCCAGCGGCCTCCCGCTGCTTCTGCTGCCGCTGGCTCGGGGCCGGGCTGCGTTGGCTCTGGTGTGCCCCTCGGAGCTGCCGGGGGAGCCGAGCTGAGCGCCGCGGGCTGGCAGCGCTGCGAGGTTTGTTCTCGTCCTCTCGTATCTCAGGCTTCCAGGAGCGGGTTCGTGTTGCACTGTGCTCTGGTGATACGGCAAAATGCTGGCTTGAAAACGGTCGTGGTTTTGGTGGTAGCAGTACAGCGTGTGATGGGACGAGGGAAAGTCGGGGTCGTCCCCCCGGGTGCCAGGCAGCAGCGCCAGCGAGCGGAGCGGGCGCCCGGCGCGGGTTTCTGCTGTTGTCTAGAAGAGTCCGACAGTTCCAGCTTGGTTGAGCGCGTTAGATTACGCGGAGAGAAGAAATGAAAACAAGGGATTAGAAATCGTTGGTGGAGTTGTTCAAGGTTTTCTTTATTTTAATTTTAAACTTGCGTTCAATATCCTGAAGTTCTTCTGTGCACGGCTTGGTCAATAATTCTGGAAAACCTCAGGCAGCAAAGAGCGACCCATGTGTATTCTCAGATGGAGAAAGATTTTAATTTTTGTCTCTCTATATTGAGCACTAGCTATTTTATCTCGCTTTCCAAAAATTCTAGTTAGAAGCAAAATGACTTGAAAGAATGCAAAGGTTTAGTTTTGTGATGGAGGAGAGCATATCCTGAATTGCTCAGAGCATGAACACGGGTCTGTGGTCCAGCAGGAAAATCACACTCTGTTCACAACTGCTTTGAATCAGCCATGATCCATTTCGGGACTTAATTCAGTTGTGTTGTGATGGAAATGCAGTGCGGAGGCTCTCCTAGTTCTGTACTGGGCTTTAAAATAGAAATACCTGTCCTGTCATCTCTCTCTCATACATATATATATATACACACACATATATATTTATTAAAAAAATGTATTATTTCTTTGACTGCTCAGTCCTCCTACGTATGGTAGCATGTATGCATCAGCTCCCAGCCGGAGCCGTGCCCCCTTTGGGATCAGCTCCCGTGAACACTATGGTTTCTGTTCCAAAGCCTGGCAATCTTGAAGTGCAGCAGAAATGCTTCCCGAGCGTTTCCGACTGGCCGCAGATCCGCTTACGTATTTATTTTGTGTAGGGGTCGGGGGAGATGAACGTGTGGATTCCAGGGAAACCATTTTATAAGTTGTGTATTTTAGCAGCAGTTAGGATAATATTAAACGTTCTCAGATGTATCTTTTTCTGTAATGAAGTACTGTGAAGATATCAGTGAAGCATCACTTTGCTGTGGCGTAAGTATTAATCATCGGTGTTACATGATTAAGAGCTAGACAGCAGGGTGTGCTAGAACAACAGAGCTATTGCTTATTGTAAAAAAAAAAAAAAAAAAAAAAAAAACCAAAAAAAAAAAAAAAAAAAAAAANGTGCATGAGAACCTTTCTATAAGCATGAAAAATAACTTGTTTTTAGAGGTGTTATTTTCACTGGGCTCGTATCTGGATTCTTCCTCTGAGCTGGGCAGAGTCTCGCCGCCCTGCTGTGTGAATAGCTGCGATTCTGCAGTCACCTGGGCGCTTTCCCTCAAGCCCCAGGTTCTGCCAGGAGCCGCTGCCAGGAAACCCAGCATCAGCCCAAGGGGCGCAGCGGGAGCAGGCAGCTGGCGCGAGCCCCGCGCTGGCGCAGCCGTGGGCTCTGTCCCTGCGCTTTGAACAAAAATCTCCAGCCCTGGGCCTGAGGAGGGGGCGTGAAGGTCTGGCTGTTGGCAGGCCCCTGGAGGCTAGCAAGGCGCGCAGGCAGGCCGGGGCTGCTCTGCCGCAGCAGGGTCGGTTCTTGGGCATCTGCCCTGCACGCGGCGCTTTGTCTGCCCGTGAGATCTGTGTGGCCCTTCTGAGTGCCAGGGGACGCGAGGGCGTTTGGAGGTGCCCTGGGAAAGGGGGCTTCTGCCCCGAGGGGTCACTGCAGCAGATCCCAGCCCCCTGCTCCGTGCTCGGTGGCGGTGGGGCTGAAGCCTGGCTCCTGTCCTTATCCTCGGAGTTCTCCCAGCTGCAGATCTCGTGTTTCCCCTTTTTTCCTGGACCAGAGCGCGAATGACCGAGCTCATTGTGCAGCTCTGATGTGCCATTGCAGCGCTTCAGCCCAAACTTTGCCTGCTCTTTGTTTCTGTCATCTTCTGCTTTCTTTTTGCCATGTCCCACCCCTCTTCTTCAGCTTCCCGTTACTCCCCCCGTAGGTTATTTACGATCCTCTCTGAATTTCATGGTGTCCTGATGGACTGTGTTTCAGCTGGGCTCTTCCATTGTAAGAATCATTCTTTGCCACCTGGCAGACGAGCTGTCCCGCGGCTTTCCATGCCTTCCGCACCCGCCTTGCTGCTGCAGGTGCCCATCTCCTCTCCCCTCCCACCTTTCCCACTGCCGCCCTGATCCTGACCCGTGCTCCCCCAGCCGCTGCTCCCAGTCCTTCTGGCCGAGGCAGTGGGGCTCCAGCGCTGCGGGAGGCAGCGGGTCGCTGTTCTCCCAGCTAGCCTCTCGTCCATCCCAAGTCAGGAGTACTCCCTCCTCTTTCAAACGCACGTTCATCAACAGCAGATCTCAAGTTTGGAAAAAGAGAGAGCCTGGCTCGCTGACTTGACGCAGCGCTGGCAAATTGGGGTGCTCCTTCTGGTGTAGGACAGCAAGCGGCGGCCACCCTCATGTCCCAGTGGATTGCACCCCGCAGTAGAATCATTAAGAAATAATTTGTGGATGATTTGGGTTAAAATTTTGTATCTTTGCATATTTCAACTTTCCCCAAAGGTTTTCTTAAATGTACACCTCGTCTGCGTCTCCCACTCAGACGCGTGCCGAGCGTGCAGTTCAGAGAGCGCTGCAAGGAACGGACATCGTGTGCTCGCAAAAAACGCGTTCGGTTTGTAAAACATGGAAAAGATAAGCTAAAATACATTGCTCCTGACAATGTTGGAGGCTCTGCCGACCTCAAAAGGCACGATAACCTTGGCAAGCGTTTGGAAACTGCTCCTAGATGTGTGACGACTGTTCAAAATCACACGGTCCCACCTTGAGAGGAGAGGTTGAGATCTGTGGTTGCTGGGAAGAGCCCGAGGTTGCTGCTTCAGCTTTAGCCCGGGTGGTGAAGGACGGGGACAGCCAACCAGCCGCAGGGCTCGGGCCGCGTCCCGCTGCCGCTGCTGTGTCAGGAGCGCGGTGTTTGGAAGATGCGCGTCTGCGTTTACGTTGCTTGGTTTCTTGTTGCTTGATCGTCACGGACGGTTTTACAAACCGCTAATTGCTTACGAGATAGACCGAAGGAGCGGTGAACAACCCAAGGGCAGATCTCTGCCAGCGCGCAGGGAGCTGTCGTTGTGTTCTTACAAGGATGTACTATAGAAAACGGCTGCGCATGCGCGATAGATACTCTTCCAATATTAGTGTACCAGAGGTTTACGCATTAAAAACAAGAAAAAAAAGACAAAAACAGAAAAACTCCTATGTGTACAGTAAGTAACAGCCCACAACATTTAGTCTAAAAGTTGTCTTTCTTAGCGTTAGAAATGCAGGGACCTGTTGGAAGCCTGTACATTTTTAAGAAGTCATGTCCAGCCCACAGCGAGCGTACCCAGCTGTGCCGCGGCTCCCTGAACCTGCCCGGTGGAATCGCCGTCACAGCCTTAACTCTAGCGTTACACAAATGGTGCTCAGATACTCTGACGTGCGTGGACGTGGGCACCCCGGGAGAGCCGCGGGAGCTCGAGGCGGAACGGGGCGGCCTCCTCCCCGGTGGACGGTCCGCAGCGGCTCCTCCGCTCTGGGTTTGCTTCTTGCGCCGGCAGCGCTGGCTCCGGACCCCCCGGCGCTGGGTGCTGCCCGCAGGAACGCCTCCCGGGGTGGGTGCGGAGCTCGGAGCCTGGCGGCAGGTTGCGTGGAAATGCCGATGCAGGCTGCTCCCTCCTGGCAGACGTCGCTTAGAGACGCCCGTTCCCACCGCTGGTGCGGGTTTCATTGCTCCAACACCGTTTAGGCTCTGCAGTTCATGCTCTGGATGTTTTAAATGCTCCAAAAATGCACAAAGCTATTAGAATTATGTACTTCCTCTATTGTTTTTTTTTTTTTTTTTTTTTTTTTTTTCAGGTGATATTTATGCCCGTATCTTCACATCCGCTATCTCAGGTCCCTTTAAATGAATACTTCAGGGATTTTGATGCCACTTGTTGGCAGACCAAATGTAATATTTATATGCAATGAGCTGTTAGTTTTTGTATTGTACAAATGTAAATTTGTAAAGATTTTTTTCTAGAGTTTTTTTGAAGTCACTTATGTAATCTAGGATGTTTCATTTTCCAGCTGTGGGATTGTCTTAATAAAAAAGATAAACTCTTGCTTTGGTTTGGCATTGGTTACTGCGTAGTTGAAAGCTAAAAAGACTAAAATCCAACCCTGAGCTTCTCCTGTCTGATTTAACTGTGTAATTCTGCACTTAGAACTAAAGACACTTTTCTAAACTGGGTGCAGCAGGGTGATCCAACCCCGCAAAGCCCTGCGTCCTGCTGGCGTTGCCTCACCAGAGCCCGGGCTCGCTCCCCGCTGCTGCCTGGGGTCGTGCCGCGTCGGGGACGTCCTGGGCCCCGTCCTGCCCCATCGGCTCCTTAGTGCAGTGCTTGCGCCTCGGGCTCCAGGACCAAAGGGGCTTTCTCCTTGTCTTTGCTGCTTGCTGAGAACAGAATAACACTTCTGTCTTACCCGTGCCACCAGCTGGCAGCGGTGAGAGGGGGCTGCACCCAGCACTCCTTCCCCTTGGCAGACCCCCGTAGCTGTCGCCCCCGTGGTGATCGTGCCGTTGATGTTACGGCAGGCCCTTCTGTTTTATATAGTATCTCCCACTCTGTTTGGCATTGGTGTGTCCTCACCTAGAATGCTGTGTGCAGTTCTGGGCTCCACAACGTAAAAAGGACGATAAGGGACGTAACCCCGTTCTGTGGGAAAAGGAAGCAGCCTCTGTCCCCCAGGACAGCCCCAGCGCTTCTTGCCCTTCACAATACTGAGCCAAGTGAGTGCAGCGATTTCCCCCCAGGCCTCAACAGAGAGCCCCGTTTCCAAACCGCCAGGACAGCGACCAGACCCGCAGAGGGTTTGGAGGCAGCGGCCAAGGCTCGGAGCTGCTGGAGCCTTCGGGTGGCTCGAAGCACCGCGAGGGGCCGCAAGGGTCGCTTCTGACCCGTGTTTAATTCCTGGCAGACGCGAATCAAAGGTGGGGCTGGAAATGACCATCTCCTTGCTGCTTCACGCTCGTTTTGACGTTAAAGGGCTGCCTTTAAAACCGCTCACCCAATCCTTTATGCAGAATGGCAGGAGAGGCGCGGGGAAGATAAATGTTCTTGATAGCGCCGAGCGTGAGCTGCTGGTTTTGTGCTGAAATGGGAACATTCGGGTGTTTTTTCCAAAAGAAGCAATTAACACTTTTTAAATAGCTATATTATGCATTCATAAAAAAAAAAAAATGCTGTGTTTACTGCAGTTGGGGATGTATTAGGTTTATTCACTGTAACAAAATGGGCTTTGTTGAAGACGGGGAACAGATAAAAAGCTCTAAAACCAAACTTGTATTGAAAGTTGGTGAATACATAAATCCAAGGGAAGGAGGAGGATGAGTTTGTTAATGCGGGCCACGCAGATGCTGGGGCTGTCTGATCCGTGACGGCCGTGCTTACTGGGAGTCGCAGCTTCTTTTCCAACAGTCCCCCCAGCTCTCTTTTCTCTAGGCGAAGCTCGTTCTTCCAAGGGCTGCTTCTTCCCGCAGGCGCCATGGGAGCACAAAGACCTGGGGTCTGCGCCCCGCGCACCCGGGGCTTTAACCCAGCCCCGCTGGCAGCAGCAGGATCCAGCGCCTGGCCGCGGTGCCGGCGGGGGCCGTGGCTCCCTGCAGCCCTCGGGGTGGGGCTTGNCCTCGGGGTGGGGCTTGGGGGGTGCTGGGGGAATCCCGGGGGGGTCAGCTGGGGCCGGCGCTGGAGATGTTTCCTCTCCTCCGGATCCATTTTCCTGGATTTGAACAGCGCCTACTGAAAGCTTAAAAAATGTAAATAGCGAATATCGCAGGTGTGCACCAGTACCGTGCGCCAGAGAGGGGCGCGGGGTGTTCTTCTTTTGTCTCAGAGCTGTTGAGAAAGCACTGGAGGAAGATTTTGAATAGGCACGCCATAGACACACCGCGCTCCGGGCCGCCGCATAATGGAGTTCAAAAGAAACGAGTCTGATTTCCATCCTGAGTCACCGCCAGCTCGGCGTGCGGCGGCTCCCAGCGAATCGCGCCTCAGCGGCGGCGAGGCAGCAGCGGGTGCCGAGCGTCCTCGCTTATCCGGCAGGATAACGCCAACCGGCGATGGAAACGTTTCTGGTACAGAAAAGCAGAAGCGTCAGCTTCCAGGAAGAATAAATGGTCTACCAGAAAGCTGAAGTTTTCAAAGTTGCAGAACAGGGATTTGTCTTAAAAACAGACATTTGTGGTTTGTTTTTGTGTTCTTGTAGCTCGTGTGACAGCAGGGTCAGGAGCGGGGAAAGGGCAGAGCGATCGGCTCTGATCCTGATCAGCTGGGTGCAGCCGTGCTCGCAGGGGAGGCCCCAAGCAGGTCAGGCTGCGGGTGGGATCCCGGCAGCGCTGGAAGCATCCCAGGAAAACCCAGGGGCTCAGCGCCAGCTCCGTGCCCAGCCCCAGCGAGGGGCCAGCGTGCAGGCACGGTCCGAGCGTCCCCCCTTAAGGCACGGCTCTGGGCGGCAGCGGGGTTTCTCCTGTCACAGACATTTCTGAGGTCTTGGAATGTCCCTGACCTGCACCAAACGGTTCAAATAATTCTGTTCTTTCAGGTTTTTTCATTGTAATCTGGTATGTGACGTGTATGGTACTGATAAAGGTGGGTTTGGGTTTTTTTTTCTCTAAATGGCGACTTTTCATTTAGAAAAGGCTAAAGTACACCGGGGCAGCCCGAGCGCCTGGGAAGGGAGGGAGCTGCCAGGATTTGGGGGTTTCCTGGGGATTTTCCTGCTCTGACCTCAGGTCAATGCCAGCCTCGGGTCTGTGTGCGTGAAAGCCTGAGAAAAAAGCGAACAGCACAGGTGAGGTTCAGGTGCGACGGCTCAGAGAAATAACGCACGGCTGGAACCAGGCACCAGCGAGACCCTTCCTCACCCAACAGCCGCCCCAGCCGTGGGTGGAAGCAATCGAGAGGAAATTGGGAATGTCCTCGGGAATGTCCCCTTCCGTCAGCTAAAGGAGAAAACCCAGGCTGGAGGAATTTCAGCTTATCGACCTGTCCATCTGTCCGTCCGTCTGTCTGCTGACGGCCACATTTCGGCGCACAGACGAGAGCTGAGCCTCCCGGCCAACCTCACCCCAAGCCGGCATCTCTCCGCCAGCCTCCGGTGTAATTAAAGTGTTTTACAGGCGGCGATGGCTGCGTTAATTAAATGTTGCTGTTTATTGCCGATAATGAAGCTCCTTAGCAGGGGTGCTCGCGGCTCGGCCAGCCTGCGGTTCCGCTGCTCCCAGCCTGCGCCTGTCCCCGTTTTTCCAGTTTGTGCTGAGGAACTGAAGTACTTCCACTTGTTTGGGCAGCGGCGTTTTAAACCAGGACCTCGCCAACAGGCTGCACCGTGGAACAGCCGCATGCATCCTGGCCGGGTCGTTTCTGATCCCCTCCTAGCGTTCCACAGGCGCTGGAAAAATCCGAAATCCAGCACATTCCCACGGGGAACATTTTTGCATTTGTACAAAGCTAAATTGATTGCAAGCGTGCAGCCGGTACTGTGGCACATTTAAGCTTGTTATTTTGCGGGTACATCGCATAACAATGTTTTTATGGAAGCTGTATAGTCGCTACACAGATAATTTTCAAATTTCCTGAGCTAAGCTGAGCAGCGCTGTGTCTCAGATCCATCTGTGCTGAAATATTCACAGTACAAAGCCACGGTACAACGCACCCAACGCTGGCTTGAAACGTTCCAGCCTTTGGGTGGGGATGGAAGCTGGGAGAACAGAACACCGAGGCAAACCCTGCGGGGTCCGCGTGCTGCTGGGGTCAGCGCCCGTTTCTCTTCTGTTGCTGCTGGAAACAAGACGTGATAGAGTGCCTTGAATCTGTAGTGAAGGCAGAAAAATGAGGACGGTGGAGATGGGGAGAAATGCCCTTTTTTCTGAAATCCATCACTGAGCGCAGCAGAATTTTGTGATGGGCGAGGTGGCAAATGTGACAATAAAGCAGCTCATGGAGGGGGGTGTGAAGGTGGGAGCGGGGCTTTAATCTGGATTCTGTCCCCAGGCTTCAAACTGGCGTGCGCTTCGAGTCCCTTGATGCAGGAACTGGGGCAGAAGCAGGCACAGAGGGGAGCGTTTCAGAACGGGGAAACCACGGGGCCTGGGAGGGGCAACGAAGAGGCTGTTAACTGGGGAACCCCAGTCGGGGGATGTCGGGGGCAGCAAACGGGCTGCCATCGCAGAGGTGACGCTGCGGTCCCCAGAAGTCAGGGGTGGTGCCGTGCTGCAGGGACACCCCCGTGTCCTCCAGGGTAGCTGCAGGGGCGGGAGCCAGGCCCCGGCTGGGCTGGCGCTCGGGGCGGGGAAAGCCTCCTCCTCCGTCCCGCCCGTCAGGGCTGTGTCACGGCAAACCGAGAAGGAGCTGGATGGCTCCAGAATCGGTCCCCAGTTCCCTGCCCCCGGTGCCATGTGGCTGATGCTCCGGGAAGGAAATCCTTCCCCGCAGGCACTGTGCTGCGGGGCCGCGGCTCAGCCTCAAACTGCCCGTAGATCTCAGAGCAGCACAGAGGTGCCGCTGGTGTTTTCCCGTTTTCTTGCCTTTTGTAGATGTCTGCGTGGAATCAATCAGGACAAATGTTTTTCCTGAGTTCCCTGTACGTTTTTTAAAGGTCTGAATGGTGAAACTCCTCAAAGAAAGCAACAGGAGCATGACTGTACGCTGGCGATTAGTGGGAAGTAGTGCTCCCTTCTGAATTTGAATAATTTCTGTGAAACACTGAGTCCTACTGCCGAAATCCGCTCCTTGGTCTTGCACCGAGAGCTCATCAGAAGCGCTTACGTTGCCAAATTGACGAGCAAGCCACACTGACTGAAGTAATTTAAAAGGAAAAATATCAAGTGACTTCTAAAACGCAGATCCTGGGGCAGAGCTTTTACGTCTGCTCAGCGTTGCTCCCGGGGCTCCTGCCGGGAGGAGGAGGGCAGGAACTCGCCCGCCAGAGCCAGCTGCGGTCTCTCCCTGGTGGCCCTTGGGCCGGCCTTTGGGTGCTGCCAACGCGGCACCGCTGCGCTGGGGCGTCCTCGCGCCGCGGCCAGGCAGCGGCCTCCCCTGGGCACGGCCGGGAGGAAACTGGCACCATCCTTCGGCCGCCGGCTGACCCGAA
>VXAV01000938.1:13995-29097 GCA_013399715.1 Alectura lathami
AGCTGATGTTGAGAGATTGGATTGGGAAAGCCAAGGCACAAATGATACTGAACTTGGCAAGAGACGTGGAAAACATCAAGAAGGGATTTGGCGGGTACATTGGTCAGAAGGGACAGGCCAAGAAGATAAATGAGAAGGGAGAACTGGCTTCAACAGACATGGAGAAGGATGGGGTACTCAACAAGCTCTTAGCCTCCGTCTTCACCGGCAGTCAGGCTTTCCATATCTTTCATGTCCCTGAACTCTAGGCTGGGGCTGAGGGAGAAAAACTGTAAGAGCCTTTGACGTGGTCCCACACCACATCCTTATGTCTAAATAAGAGAGACATGGATGTGAAGGGTTATAATAATCATTCGGTGGATAAGGAATTGGTTGGATCGTCGCAGCCATAGGACTGTAGTCAATGGGTCTGTGTCTTGGTGGAGACACAGACGTTGGGATCAAGTGTACCTTCAACAAGTTTGCAGATGACACTAAGCTGAGTGGTGCAGCTGATACAACAGAAGGAAGGGAAGGCATTCAGGGGGACCTGAACAGGCTTGACATGTGCGCCGATGATCTAAGTGGGTCCTGCCCATGGCATCACTAGATGATCTTTAAGATCCCTTCCTGCCCAAGCTTTTCTATGATTCCATGATTCTATGATCAACTGCTTCAGTATGCAGGTGATCAGCTCAGCAACTTCTGCTGCTGCAAGTACATTTAGAAGATAGAATTCTACTGGAAAGCTACAGACTTCTTTCTTTGGGCCACATCTTCATTGCTGGGCACCTGACTTGCTTGCTGCTCCATCACTACATGAGTGTCAAAATAACTAAGTTTTTGCTCTGCATATGAACTCTCACCTCAGGTATTGCAAAGTGCTTAAAAAAGTAGGTCGTATGGAGGTATAGAAACTTCATTTAGCTGTGCAAATCCAAAATCTGTGATGGGGATTCAGAGGAGAGAAAGTTGTATTGGTTTTGTATTAGACAAGAAAACATATAGTAGTTTGAAGCTAGTTTGGTTAAATTTTCACAGGCCTCAGTCACAACAGTACTTACCCACCTTTCTTCCCAGAAGTTCCTGGAAAGAAAATTTATGAAAAATCCATTAGTACAGCAATGCGGCTGCATAGCAGAGAAAGCTTCTTTTAGTCTCTGCAAAGGGGTAGGATTAATGCGAATTTGCTCTGAGGTGGAAAAGCAGAATGATATGTGGTAAAGTGACAACACCAGGGGATGTTGGAAGCAAAGGATTAGCAAAAGGGACAGAATCAGGATTGTAGGGACAGAACACGGACACCTTTACTGAAGTTACTGGAAAAGAGTGGTACCTTTGTACCATTACTATTTCTGAATTTTTTTGTATCCACTATGTAAACATGTCATTTATTGTGGAAGAATTGACTTCATCCTACTGACTACAAAGCTGGGCACAGCTTGGCAGGAGGACAATCGTGCAAGTAACAGAAGTAGCCTAGCACAAAAAATCAGATCTAGGCGTGTGATTTGAGAGGTGAACTTTCAGGGTGTAAAGACAATCTTGATTTCTTACAGTGAACCAGTGTCCAACCCTAAAAAGCCTTACATTTAGTGCAGAACTACTCTGTTATATTTTGTTATATTTTATATGGGCGGGGGAATAGAAGCTATGCATTGTTTTCATTAATCCAAGAGAGAATGAAATATTTATCTTAGCAGTAAATAAAAGTGTTCTTATTTAGTCCTACCTAGTGTTCTATATATATATCAAAAAGAGTTAAGACAGTAATGAATAGTCATTAGCTTGTTTTACTGTTAAAAATCCAATCTAATCAACAGGCACTTAGTCACTGGAATTAATTTCATCATTTATGACTCTTATTTCCCCTCCCTGAAAGTTTTAGTATAATTATTATGGATTTATTTTCACTATCTGTGTGTTTGTCAATATTTTATTATAAAAATATCAATTTCTCATGTGTGAAACAAAGGCCATTGTATCTGACAATGCAGTCAGATATAATCCTCAAGTCTGAGGACTCCTGTATATCATGCTTATGGCATATTTTGTGTTTGAAGTATAGGATCATCTGTCAAAAGATGACATACAAAATGGTAGCTGCCAACCTTGGCATTTACACACAATGTTCAATGTTATCTTTACGGCAGTGTTAAAGTCTGAACATCATTTTTCTGTATTAAAAACCAAACCAAACAAAAAGATTTGCAGATGTTAATAAACCTTCCACACACAGAAGTCTTCAAGAAGAAAGTGTCTGAGACCCATTCCAGAAACCTTTCCTACTGAGCTATTCTGCTCAAGGCTGGATCCCTGTAACAATACAGACCAAAAAGTCCACTGAAGAAGCCCTTGCTGACATTTGCAGTGTCAGTGTGCTAACACTGTCAATACTGTTGTGCAAACATGCTCGGTTGTAGATAGGGAGAAATGTATGAGCAGCTGATGAAGACGTGGAGCTGAGGCACTTTATGTAGATTGCACTGCTTACATGAAAGCCTAAATTCTGTGACCAAATGCAGATGAAAGTGCTGTCAGCACCGCAATATTCCAAAAACTTGTATCAAGTTACACAAATGAGCAAGCCAGTGAGACCATTTACCTTGGGGAAGAAGATAAATGGAGGTTGGTCTCAGATCAGAAATCTTAAATTCTCTTTAGGCTATTGGACAAACATACGTTTTTCACAGGACATGGAAAATAGTTTTTTTCCTCTTCCTATAGATCACTAAGTAACCTGAAGAAATAATACAGATATAGTTAGACCTATTAAGATTTCCCCCTGCAATCTTTTTGTTTCCCTTTAAGAAATTTTCAAAGTAATATTTTATCCTACATTGTGAAGGGCACATATCTAGACATGGTATATTACTTGTTGCTTACAAAAAGGAATTAAATAGAAATCAAATTTCAAGCAGTTAAACCTTTAGCATAGTGTATTTAAAGCACCTGTTAAATGAGGAGAAAAAAAATGCTGTGCTACCTAGGAAATATGATAAAAAAGAACTGTCAAGTAGCATAACCACTTATTGTGGGGATTTTTACCATGCATACAGCTATTTTCAAGGATTATTACTCATAGTCAATTGAAAGGAATAGGAATATTCCACCCCAGAAATAGTTATTTCCTAAATATATAAATCAATGATATCAATGGCTGAGTGGCAAAGCTGAAGAAATTGAACAGAGCAAGCTGACCTGGGGAAATTCTTCCCTTACACCAGACCATACTTCTACCTGTCAACTTTCACTAATTATGAGACATGAAAGGCCTAACTTTAACTATTTAGACAGTGGGGCCCATAGATTACTCAGAGGTACACATAATAAATATTTTTGTGATTTTTTGAAACTATTTTCAAAATATTATGTAATTTGAGAGCTTTTGTCAGCAGAAATACTGAGACAATATCACACTACCTGGACTGTCATCTGGATAGGTATATCCTTGTAGTAGTCTCCATGGAAAAATTAGCAGGTTTTCATAGGGTTTCCAGCTTTGGATGTGCACTGGGTCATGTGGCTGTACAGTTCTGTCACTCTTCTACTCTTCTGTTAATGCCTGTCTAACTCAGACAGATCTTAGACAAAATACAAGCAACAAAAGTCACAAAATTTAAAGATGATTTAAATTGGATTCAGACCTATAAGTTGCCTTCTAGCCTGAAACTGACACAAATTCTTTTCTGAAATATTCTAGACATCCTGTAATGTCAAGATTTTATACACATTTTATACAGGTGTGATTTATTTTATCTGAAATCTAACTCTACACTCGAGAAAGGAAGAAGTGATTTGACAGGACAAATCTGCACTACACCTAGAGACTCTAACCTGCTTGCTACTTCCTCCTTCAACAGAAAGCCTCATATTTTTGACTGACAGACTGTCTGCAAATGTTGCCAAAAGCATTGGGTATTCCATGCTATGTTGCCCAAAAGTCTTTTCCTATTTCCTGACTGGATTAATTTCTCAATAGTATTTCCCAATGCACACCTGAACAGCAAAACAAGGAAGGAATGTGAAGTGACATCAGGAAGCTTTTTTGCTTTGTTTTGTTTGTGTTCTTTCTTTCTTTGTTTCACTAACTGTCCATTGATTTTTAACAAAAAAAAAAAAAAAAAAANNAAAAAAAAAAAAAAAAAAAAGGACTGAGGACTGATTAGTACTTTTGTTAAAGCATGCATCTTGCTCACTTTTCTTCAAAATTATCTGGCTTCTGAAATTTTAAGACTTGTTCCTGCTTACGCAAATAGCCTTCAAAATTCTCACGAGCTGTAGTATTTCTTTAAAGGAATAAAATGTCTACTTAAACTGTTGACTTTTATGTTTCATCAAGAATTACAGCAAACATCAAAGTTAAAAGTACTTTATGTTATTTCTACAGTTCCAAGAAGACAAAATAGTTTTTATATAATTAAGTTTTATACTACAAAATCAAGCTTGTCAATCTACATTACCATATTGAATTTTTTAATAGTCACTCTCCGAATAAAGAAACACACCACACCATAAAAACAAAAAATAAAATTTTCTTATAGCTATAATGGTTATAATAGCATATGTTTTAGATCATCTCATCAAAAAGGATAGTAAAATTGGACAGCTCCTCCATTCTCAGATGACACAGCTTTATGTTTTTTATTGATTTAAGGTTTAAATATAATAAAATGAAAGAACTATAATAAAAATTAATATAAGATAATGAAAACAGTGGCCAACACATTAATAAAAACTAAATCTAAAAGACAGGTTGGACTTCTTAGAAGCAATAGTGTTAAGAGTTACATTATTAGGAAAGTAAAAGATATAAAGCTACTATGTAAATCCTGACAGGACTGATGGTCTAAAAAGAATGCTACATTTTATCTCACAGATTTCTTTATAAATGAATTATGGTCTCAGAGTTAACAATGCCTTAAGCCTCTGGAAAGCCGTAAGATAAGGAGGTTCTGTCCTATCAAAACTATTACAGACTACCCACAAGCTCAGAAGCCCAGAAGATACTATTCATGCTCTTCAGTGAATAAGCAAGATAGTCAGAAAAGGGAAATGTTTTGATACATTAAAGTCTGACTCAGATTTGGCTTGTAGCCCATCTGGAAGAGGTGAACAGAATGTACAGGTAATACCACATTTAAGTGTAAAAAAATAAGAAATTAAACAACAGGCTGAAAGAAAACTTTTGTCCATTCTAACACAAGGAGGTTTGGGTTAATTCATGATGTCTGATCTCCAGGCACAGCTGAGTTACATTCCACCACTTCCCTTGAGGATGTTTTAGAATTTATTATTCATCATAGAATCATAGATTATCCCATGATGGAAGGGAGCCACAGGAATCATGGAGTCCAACACCTCCTCCACACAGGACCACTCAAAATTCAAAACATAAGTCTGAAAGCATCGTCCAAATGCTCCTTGAACTTCAATAGTCTTCCCTGGGGAACCTTTTCCAGGACCACTGCCTCAGTAAAAAACCTTTTCCTAACCCCCCAACCTGACCTTCCCCTGACGCAGCTCCATGCCATTCCCTTGGGTCCTGCCGCTGTCCCCAGAGAGCAGAGCTCAGCGCCTGCCCCTCCACTCCCCTGGGAGGGAGCTGTAGGCCCCTGTGAAGCCTCCCCTCAGCCTCCTCTGCTCTGGGCCCAACAAACCAAGCGACCTCAGCTGGTTCTCATACGTCTTGCCCTCTTTCCCGCTTACCATATTTGTAGCCCTCCTTTGGACACTCTCTCACAGCTTTATGTCCTTCTTATACTGTGGCACCCAAACCTGCACCAAGTGCTCACGGTGAGGCTGCACCAGCACACTGCAAAGCAGGACAATCCCTTCCCTCGCCCAGCTGGCAGAGCTGGGCCTGATGCACCCCAGGGCAGCTTGGCCCTTTTAGCTGCACAAAGCACACTGCTGACTCCTGCTCAACTTGCTGTCAGACAGAACCCTCAGATCCCTTTCTGTGGGGCTTCTCTTCAGCCTCTCATCTCCCAGTCCGAACATATGTCTAGGGTTGCCCAATCCAAGATGCAGAATCCAGCACTTGCTCCTGTTAAACTTCATTCATTTGGTAATTGCACAGCCCTCTAATTTGTCAAGATTTCTCTGCAAGGCCCTTCCATTCTCGAGAGAGTCAACAGCTCAGCAAATCTAAAACAGCATTTCTTAAGAGTCCTCTGGCCTTTCAGGTTGAGATTTACCTACCTTTTAGCATTTTCCTTTCTTGATCAGATCTGTGACAAAGACAAGAAAACCTACAGTCTTCTCGGTCATACGTAGCAGTGTCGATGATGCTTAAACTCTAGCTTGCTTTTCTCCACATCCAGGGAAGCCCCCAGAGATACAAAAAAGAGACCTCTGCTGGCCCCCCTGTTGATAGGAATAACAAACAAAATTTCTAGGCTCTATGGTTATCTATATGCAAAGAATTTTCTTCGGTAAATAATGAGCTCATGCAGTCCATTTTACAGTAGAGTTATCTTGAACTACATTTTTGGTAACAGTCACTTGAATCCGCTTTGACTTTGCATTGCGTGTCATATCCCTTCAAAAGTATAAAAGGCTTATTCAAAATTGAATCTCTATCAGATCAAGTTTAAAGGAAAGGCAGAGTACTCTCCTACCCAACAACTGACACTCATCTTGTGAGTATTTCAGGGAAAGTGATTTTCTCTAGGTAGAACAGCCATATACCACCACTTCTGGGGATACTGAAAGCCTTGTTTGCAGTGATCAGCATCTCCTACAGCTGCAAACTAACTAACTAAATAAATTCTAAAGCGGTTGACAAAAAGGAGCCTAGATAACAGAGCTATTTCCACTGAACCGAGCATCTCATATGGTATTTAAAGACTGTCTGTTTAGATTAAGATGTTTGTCTAGGCTCTATCTGTAGGTAATGGAAGAGAGGGTCACCTCCATTCAGTAGTTTGTCTTACTCTGCATAAATATGTAGTATTGGTAGTGTGGAATACTAGCGATATTCTGTTTACCATTAAGTTAGCCTAAACATTTAAGTAGATATCTAATATATTAGGCACAAATGTGTGAAGGATTCTACTATGAAGTTGTTGCAGTGATATAGAACCTTCTACAACCTTGATTCAAAGCACTGAAAGGGCAGTAGTAAACTCCATACCTTTAACTATGTAAAAATAAAGAGCAGTCACTGTAGAAAGTGCTTTGATTTAATTATATAACGTTACTTCTTTTGGAAAGTGAGTCATCTAAGAAAGCACTTGTTAAATTCTTTCGACAAAATTGGACTTAAGGTCAGAGGCAGAACCTTGCAATCCAGTATTCCTCCGCCAATGCTCTAACCACTAACAGCACACATAGGAGCTCTACAACTTATCAGTTCTCCTCCCCCTTTTTTTTTTTTTTAATCATAAAATGGTAGGGATAACTTGGCCTCTAGTACATCTTAAACTCTCTTAGTAAACACAAAGGAAAAGTAGTTTGTAATATTTGACCAGTAGGTAAAGAGGTTTCACATCCTTTTCCAGTATAATTCCCTATAAAGTCATTTCAAGAGAAACATTGAAATGTTTTACTTGCCATTAGAGAAATAGGTGGTCTTTCCACTCAAGATGCTAAGAAGAATAAAAGGAAATGTACAGTAGCAACCACAGTCTGCTAATGAAAAAATTTGAGTTTCTTCCTTATTAAGTTATCTAGTGGTGGTATAATATTATGCTCTGAACAACTTTAAAAAATCAATTAATTTGTCACTGGAAAATAATGTGGCTGTCTTGTCACTGTTGCTCTTGTTCATGATAATAAACACTATTTATTTGCAAGCTATTCCAGAAGAAGTTTAATTAATTGCCTGAGCTTTTTCAGCAGAAAAGCTCCTCTTTCTTCATTTTTTCCCCCTCTTTTTAAGAGAATGACTTTCAAGTTACACTTTATTTCAATTGCAAATGAGTTCCAGCTTCCTGGACCTTTAAAGAATTCATAAATCTGAATGTGCATCAGTCAGCTTTAACTTAGATCTGTGCACTGAAGAGAGCTTTGCTATATGATTTCAGGGTACCTCAGGACTCTTGCTCTACTGATATTTACGAACATATTGTATTCGTAGCAAGTGTTCTCTACAGCCTTGTACCTTATTTGTTGTTCCTGTTCTAACATAGACTTAGTGGCTCTAAATAACTCCAGTATACCCTAGAGAGAACTGGCTGACAATTAAACCGGCAAGGACTTAATTACAACAATGCTAAACTATGCTTTCTACTTCACGCATTAAAGAAGCATACATGGGTAAGCCTATGCAGTCAGTGATGTATCAAACTGATTATAAAATGTACTGGTTTTGCATTAAAATATTCTCTATGTTCACTGCAAGACCATAATATACAATCTTATGATTCAAGTAGTCAATTTCCCATAGTTGAAGTTCTTGAAATTTTTCACAAATGTTTTAGTGTTAAAAGAGAGCATCGCAGGGAGGGAAGAAAAATGAATGAGCAGTATTATATGGATGCCTGGAAGTGTTGGTGCAGTGCTGACAGAGAAAGAAGAAAAATAATACTGCATTAGGTTAGACACTATTTTTCTCTGTTTCCCGCAGTAAACATATATATTTATGACAATGAATTCCAAACACATCTAACTAAAAGCAGAGAGCTTTCCCAGCTGCCACTAAGCCAACAGGCTAAGATACCCCAGCAGATTCAGCTAGTGTAGAAATCTGTTCATTAGCTAATTTCGTGAAGGTGTTATGGGAAAAGTTAGCCTTAAGTAAAAGAGATTACAACTAGCTTGAAAGGGAGAGTTATTTTATTACTATATTATTATTTTGTTGTGTTTATTGTAACATCTCTATTCTGTTCAAGGCAATAGAAATATAAACCACTCTTCAGATGGATGGGAATTTAAAACTCAGACATGCTATTGTGGTTAATGTTCTTGTGTATGCTCTTAACAATGTAAGATGATTGAAGCTAACTTAGTCTACAGTGAAAGCTATGGTGCAGAAGATAAAGACTACTTAGTGTAACTAATAGATTGGCCAGGAATAATTGAAATGTAATTATGTTCATTTCTACCGTTGTTAATATATTTGCTTGGGAAACAAAGAGGTAAAGTATTGCACCTTTGAGTGACTCTGGCATCAACTAGCTGAATTATTTGTCACACCCTATGAAGGAAAGCGGACTGTTTTACACAGGAAACAAATACTGAATGAAGCAGATATCTGTCAGGGTCCTGAACAATTTTCTTACAATGTAGTATCATTCTCCAGGCTTCTCCAGTAAGCAACAGGTCCCTCCATTATTTGACATAAATTCTTCCCAGAAGTATGCTACTTAGACAAAATGCAAGTTAGATACTTAAGATCTTCTGAAAATTTGAGTGTACATTACATTTTAAAATCAGTAGCTAATACTATCAGCCTCTTCTGCAGAGTTTTTGACAGTTTTCTCTCCGCTAGGGGATGACAGACAAGGAGCCTGAGTGAATGTCACTCAGTTATTAGGCCTCAGTGTCATACCAAAGCATGTGGATACACCTGTTAATGCCCCTCTTTATTTCCTTAGATGTTGTCTGTATATAAATTTGGGAGGGGTAATAAGCATTGAAAGTTTTAGGCAATACAGAATATACCAAATCAACAGAAATGTGTATCTCTATAAACCATGGTTTTACCATTGCCACCCATTTTTGCCAGAATAACTTCAACAAAAAGTCATCTTATTCTGACACTGCATAGGCCAACAGTCAGGACACATTTTTCAGCAGAATTACTTTCTAGTATGATACAAATGACACTGATGAATATCCTGCCTCTCTATGTAGCCTTCAGTTCACTGACTCTGCTAGATAAAGTGTGGTAAGTGAGGTGGGACTTCATGCCAAGTTTCTTTTGTTTAATGCTGCCAAACAATTTAGTCACATTGTAAGGTTTTGGAGTATGATCTAAGTCAAAAACTCCAGACCCTATTGCACTAACTACATAGCTATACCAAAGATCACACTGAAATCTCTGCTTATCCAATAAAGTCCAGAGAGTACAGAAAAAACCTTTACATNTCATTCTCCAGGCTTCTCCAGTAAGCAACAGGTCCCTCCATTATTTGACATAAATTCTTCCCAGAAGTATGCTACTTAGACAAAATGCAAGTTAGATACTTAAGATCTTCTGAAAATTTGAGTGTACATTACATTTTAAAATCAGTAGCTAATACTATCAGCCTCTTCTGCAGAGTTTTTGACAGTTTTCTCTCCGCTAGGGGATGACAGACAAGGAGCCTGAGTGAATGTCACTCAGTTATTAGGCCTCAGTGTCATACCAAAGCATGTGGATACACCTGTTAATGCCCCTCTTTATTTCCTTAGATGTTGTCTGTATATAAATTTGGGAGGGGTAATAAGNTGTATATAAATTTGGGAGGTGTAATAAGCATTGAAAGTTTTAGGCAATACAGAATATACCAAATCAACAGAAATGTGTATCTCTATAAACCATGGTTTTACCATTGCCACCCATTTTTGCCAGAATAACTTCAACAAAAAGTCATCTTATTCTGACACTGCATAGGCCAACAGTCAGGACACATTTTTCAGCAGAATTACTTTCTAGTATGATACAAATGACACTGATGAATATCCTGCCTCTCTATGTAGCCTTCAGTTCACTGACTCTGCTAGATAAAGTGTGGTAAGTGAGGTGGGACTTCATGCCAAGTTTCTTTTGTTTAATGCTGCCAAACAATTTAGTCACATTGTAAGGTTTTGGAGTATGATCTAAGTCAAAAACTCCAGACCCTATTGCACTAACTACATAGCTATACCAAAGATCACACTGAAATCTTTGCTTATCCAATAAAGTCCAGAGAGTACAGAAAAAACCTTTACATCTAAATGTGAAAAGAGTTCATGCTGAGGTTCTGAAGTCAATATATTTAGACCATAGATGCATTGTGATGTTTTTTAATAGATTGGTTAAATCTACTTAAGAACTTCGTTATTGCTGTCAATATTTTGCTGTCTCCATCATATGTTATTTAGCAAAAGTATATTTTTGTGCACTTCTGTCTTAGTAATTCTTGTATTTTGCTTTGTATGAGAGTTATGAATCCCATTAATGAGACTTCTAAACTCTTCTACAATAATAGCAGGCAGAATTACCTGTCATCTATGTATGTACTTTGTGAATGGAAGGGAAGGGAATGCAGCATCTGTGGGATGTAGTTGAAATGCAGAAAGTTGTTGGTTCAAAAAGCTCAGGTGAGTCTCTGCAGGAGGCATATAGCCACATGTATAGATCTGGCACAAGGACAATTTTAATTTTCATTTTGGTTTCAGAACATTTGCACTTGGGAGACTATAATTTACTATGCTCTGGATCTATGATTTTCCTTTTCATTTCTTCTCTCGTTCTCCATTCACTTTCCTGGAAACTTTTGATAATTTCTTTCTCAGAGACGGCGGTGTAGATTTGTAGCTATTGCAAGGTTTTAGTAGCAATTTATAACAGCCTAGCATATATTTCAATACAGTATAATCAATACCAATACATATATTCTAAAACCAATCTGCTAGTGATGCAAAGGGGGGCAATTTTTATCGCAATANTAATTTTCATTTTGGTTTCAGAACATTTGCACTTGGGAGACTATAATTTACTATGCTCTGGATCTATGATTTTCCTTTTCATTTCTTCTCTCGTTCTCCATTCACTTTCCTGGAAACTTTTGATAATTTCTTTCTCAGAGACGGCGGTGTAGATTTGTAGCTATTGCAAGGTTTTAGTAGCAATTTATAACAGCCTAGCATATATTTCAATACAGTATAATCAATACCAATACATATATTCTAAAACCAATCTGCTAGTNGCGTTTCAGTCGATAGGGTCTATGTACTGCTTTCAGAGTGGAAGGGACACAAAGAAAAAACATTCTATTCAGAATTCCCCACTAGGCTATGAAGATACAACATGTGAAGATCCTTTGAGATTTTCAGTCAATGTCTACTCCCTGTCCAGTAAAATTTGCCATCTGAGGGGTTGCACCCAAAATAAAGGTGTGTTCTAGATTTATACCAATACAAAGACAAGCAGATTCTTCTTGACTTAAAAAATTATGTAATTTTTTTCCTTATGTTTTGCAGTACGAGAATTTGATCTTCTTTCTGTTATGTTTCAGGGTTTGGGTATTTTTGAAAATGTTTGAGTAATGGAAACTTTTAAATACACTTGTTCCATTAAGAATATTGTTCTAAGCACATTCCTCCTACAGGCGTTTGCAAATTTTTATTTACTGTATGTCCCAGACTTCACCAGCTATCTAACAAAGAAATCTTTGTGGGTTATTCAGCTACCTTAATTTTAGAGGCCAAATGCAACAGTCAGGAGTAATTTTTAAAAAACTGAAGCAAAAAGGAAAGCAGGCTGTTTATCAGCATATTGCATAGTCTGTTCTTTATTTAGGCTTCATTTACTTGTCATCAAATAAAAAGGAAAACACTCATGTAAATTAGGTTTTCAAATAGTCCTGCAATTCTGATGTGCTTGTAAGCTACCTACAGAAATTTTGTAGCAGACACTGTCACTTTTGCACATGAATTGTTTTGCCTGTGGCTATGTTAACTCAAAGACCACTTAAGCAACAGGGGACAATGAACAAATTGTTCTTTATTCTGAAGTTCTTTATTTCTGTAGAACTCTTTGATCCAGACATTTTTTTCTTCAATATTCCTTCAGATATGAAAACCTTCCTCAAAGTTTTGCAGAAAACTGAAGGGTCCTAGTAGATTTTACTACTTTTCTCAAATTTTGTAAGTTAAAGATGAGTGGCACTTGCATTTTTCAAATATGAGAGCAGATTCTAAGTAAAGAAGTGTACTGGTAGTCCATCCCAACTTAAAACAAAGAGATCAACAATACTTCACTGAAGTAAGGGTGAGTTTATTTTATCATACTTGTTTTGAAAGAACCTCTTTAATGTTATTTTAATATTTTTGAAAAAAATGTTTGAGACTTAAATTAGAGCTAGTAAAAGCAATACTGAACAATAACTGCTTTTTATTGTAGCATCATTCAAATGTCTTAAACAGAAAAAAAAAAAAAAAAAGAAAAAAAATAATTATGATACTTTCTTTTTAAGAGAGCCAAATTTTTGGCACAATAACATAGAGAAGTTTGAAAAATGCCCTTTGTATCAAACTTCCTTGGTTAAAAACAAGCAAATAAACAAACAACAGCAACAAAACAAACAAAAACAACCTAAATTGGTGCCCAGGTGATCATGATTTGCTTGGTTTTGTTTATAACATGTGGAGAAATATAAGAAAATTACTGTAAAATTTCCCTTGCATACCCAGCTCTGGGTAGCCACTGTGTTAGTCGTCAATGTGAAGAGAAGGAAGAAATCCCAAAGTTTTCTCCTGTTTTGTTTGTTTTGTTTTGTTTTTTTTTTCCTTGCTTTTATTATTTCTTCTTCTCAATCATCCTCAAGTATCTGACTGTGAACTACCACTCCCTCACCGCTCTCCACCCTCTTTGGCATTCCAACTGTACAGCAGCAAAAGCCGCACGTTATGGACAGCAGAAAGGAGCAGAGATTTCAAAACCTTCCTTCTCTAGAATGTCACCTCAATTCAAGTTCCCTACTTCTGAATGTGCAGTATCTCCGCTTTCTTCTGAAGGTTACTGAACGTACTTGCTAACATCCAAAGAGCAAAAGCGTTACGCTTTACTGAAGTCTATCACAGCCTTCAATCTTTCACAAAAGTGAGATATAACGGTGATACCAAGCAGTTACACTGTTCAGATCTGCATATGAGGCAGAACTGGTTTATTTTCAGCTGAATATGTTTGTGTCGTACCTGTGACCTTCTCTGTCTCTAAAACCCCTCAGACTATCAGACAGCTTTTCACAGCATCCTCCACAATCTGTCTTTCTGAATACTGCTATCTTACACAAACAAGCTTTAAGTGAAATATGTTAGAGCTGCGTCTGCATAAACTAGGTAGGACGTATGTTCCTGTCAGAAAGATACCACTAGCAGAAACAGATACTTACTCTCCTTCATTCACATAAAACTAGCTGCTCTGTCCTGAATGTGTCATTCTGCCATCAGACAAGGCATGTGCCTCAAACATTTTTGATTTCTTCCCTTATTACTCTCCCTTTCTTTGTAAAGGTGCCCAAGGGAGCTGCTGCATGGAGGGGTACAGTATGTGACAATAATTCATTGACAAAGTCAAAAATTATAATGATGCCCCTGCGATACGAAGAACAAAATTAGCAAGATAGATGAGGACTACATCAGGTTTCATGCTGAGAACTCTAAAGACTGACACTGAATCTGACCATGGTAAGAATAAGAATGAGCAAAAGAAAAAAAAAAAAAAAAAAAGTATAGATGTCTGCTAAAAGGCTTAAAGATTACAGTATTACCCGGGGAGGGAGAGATGCAAGGAGATTAAAAACTTTTCCAAAATATATCTTTTTCTCTCAAATAGTTCTCACAGAATAGTATTACTTTTAATCTTCTCATAGCAAAACATTAAAATTCAATTTTATAAAAGCTATAACCTACTCTTAGTCAAAAGCTGAATACTTATATTTGATTTTCCTTCCTCCTCTTATTCCTGTCTGAAGCTCTGTGATTTGAATACAGTAAAGACAAGATCCTATTCGTCTCTTGCACTGTTTTTGCAAAACAAAACCTAGACTGATATGGCTTTACAAAGTACAAATGTAGCCTCCTACATGAACTGCAGCAATTTCACTTGACTTAAGATGGATGCAGTGAAAATCTTCAAAGCTCAGTTATTTGAAAACGTCACGATTGCAATGAAACTGACATGTGCACTGCCTTACACCAAAAAGGCTTTATGTTAGATGTTAATTAAGACTTTCCTTAATGGAATATACACTCTGTTACTAAAGGAGCCAGACACTATATTGCAGCCATTTCACAAAAGCAGCACCACAAAATCTCTTAAATTCCTCCCAGCAGACTGAGGTTTTTTTGGACAGACTAACCTGTCACAAAGTGCTAGTGAAGGCTTCTCTCAAGAACGGCTTGAGGCCATGGTCAAATTTGTGGAGGAAGAAGATCTGGACATGGTTTTGTCATTGTATCAAGACAAAAAAAAAAAAAAAAAAAACC
>VXAV01000938.1:69608-89978 GCA_013399715.1 Alectura lathami
GTCCTACTAATCAGACAGCCTAACCTTACAAACAGCCTAAATGTCTTGCATCTGTTTCTTCTGAGCCAGTAAATGATCCTTATGTGTTTTCAAGAAAACCAACCAAAACAATCAGATTAAAGTAAATATCTCCGTGATATTTGTATTCATTGAATGTACTCCCTTCACTCTCTCAGTGGTCTAGAAAATTAAAACCACTCGTCAAGTCTTACAATATAAAATTAATTAGATAGCTGGAAGCAAGAAACAGGGAGCAGTAAAACAAGCTATAACGCATGTGAACATTTGGATGTTCATGAGCATATTAACAATGCATTGGATGGAATAATGCTGACAGTACCTATGAAGTACATTAAGATCATTAGGCATTGTGCTGGATTATAAATGAATATTTACCTTTTTGACAAGAAGTACAAATTATTTCATGAAACTCTTTCTTAACAAGACATTCATGGAAGGAGAGGAAGGTAGAAAGGGAAGTAAGTTGAATAACTGAGATTTTTAAAAAGTGTTCTGAGACTTTAAATCTTCTTATAACAATAAGATTTGTTCTCAGTCCAGGAGACTGCCTTTTTCTATCATCTGAATGAATTTAAAATAAAATTACCATCAAGACTGAGAAGTGCCCATTGTCACCAAAGAGATAATCGATCTTGTAGCTATGATGCATTAAATTTTAAGTCCAGTGGGACCATTATGACTAGTTAGTATGAACTTCAGTATAAAAAGAAGAGTTGGTGCAATTTAAAGAGTGTTTTTTAGCACATAGCCAAACATACAATAAACAGTTCACAGAGATACAAACATCAATGGGGCTTAAAAATACAGAGCAAAGTTTATGTGAAGTTTTAATTGAGCTCATTTAGAACCATAGAATTGCCTGAGTGGGAAGGGACCTTTAAAGGCCATCTAGTCCAGCTACTCTGCATTGAACAGAGACACCTACAGCTGGATCAGTTTGATCAGGTTGCTCAGAGCCCAGTTCAGTCTGACCTTGGAGGACCTTATCACTCTCTGCCCACAGCATCTTGCCTAGGTGTTGCTCTCATTTTGACCTAATGGTGCTATTCCCAGCATAAATCAGGACTTAGCATTAGCTGTGTTAGGCCAAAACCTGAGCAGGAGTCAAGCAAACAGCCACCATACTAAGGGCTACATAAACAAAGTTTCAGGTGTGGATGTAAAAACTCTCATTTTGGCATACATGTATCTGTCAAAATTACATCAAAAATAAAACAGTACCTTTCAATGACAATACATGTACAAACATGCCCTGAAAAAAAATAGAAGAAAAACTGGCAGCTTTTGCTAACCTACTAGTTTATGATTTTTTTTCTCCCCACAAAAACAAGAATAGAGCAGGCAAAAATAAGGATAATTTTTACAGCTTATCCATGCCTTTTTGCCTGTAATTTCCTAATGCATTGATTTGTATCAATGTTTTAACATGTCATTTAGTTTCTCAACAGGAGACAGACCACACAAAATGTGGGCTCAGGAAGAAGTACCCCTGGAATCTGTAAGGTTAAGTGCTGTGCTTTAGTACAGGAATTTGAAGTTGAGCTCATTTACTACTGTAATTTTAAACATTTTCCAAACATTTATGATTCTATAACAAAATGGTGTTTTGGGGAACCTCTTTCTGGCCATAAATGATCAGAAGGGAATGCTTCAGAGGTTCTGAGAAGCACACATTTAGGGCAGAAATGGCCAGAAGTGAACACTGATGTAAAGAATTATTTAAAAGTGAGAGTTCAGTTCTGAAATTAGCAGATAATCCCAGAGGCACTAATCAGGGGTGGTGAATTTCCAGTGCCACAGACTTGCACGTAACCAAGAGAACTTTCTGTACATTTGAACTGTTAATCAGAGATATTGGTTCTTCTGACTGTAAAAATGAGAAAGAAACATCCTAAAACTGACTTTTTAGTGCTATTTCAGCCTTTCTATCACACCACAACAATAAATTAAAAAAAAAAAAAAACAAGAATGTTATAAAAGTTTTTTTTACTAATCTTATTTTGGGGATGGTTAATATTGAAGATAAAGACAAAGATTGGTTTATATTTACTCTGTGTTACTTCACACTTAGTACTTACACATCCTGCTTTTAAAATAAGAGATGTTTCTGTTGCTAACTCACATAAACTCCTACAAAATTAGTATCTTCATAATGAATTTCTGTATTTTATTGGTCTCTATGTTAGAGAGTATCAGCATGACCCTCAAGAAATTATATTAAAATGTGTAAGATTTGCAAGGAAATATTGTAAATATAATTTTCTTCCAGTTTTAAAATAATACAGCTGTTTACTCACATCCCCAGTGAATGTTGCATCCCCAATGAATGTGTTACTCACATCCCAATGAATTAACCAATCCAGTGCTCAGGGAATGTTATCTATTTGGTTCAAATTCTTACTTATTCTTCGTCATTTTTTTTAAACTTTTTTTTTTTTCAATCTTATTTTGCACACAAATTATTTCCACTGCACATTTCTTTTCCAACTGAGGGGAAAATAAGGAAATGTAAAATAACTTTTTCTATTGATTAGAGCTAGTACTGAATAGATACTGCTTTTGCAAACTATTAATTTATTTTCAAAAATCAGTTACTCCCTAGCATTGACTGCTATTATCTGAAGGTACTGTTTTCACATTTGCACAGTATCTCATGTCTTGCTAAGATCAGTTGTCACAAAACCAAAAACACGCATAAGGCCATTCAGTCATTCATTCTGTAAATTGGAGATACAAGCCCTCCATTTCTTTATCTGGAGAACAACTAATAATGCTGACACCAAGCTGAGCGATGCAGTTGATACGATAGAAGTAAGGGATGCCATCCAGAGGGATCTGGACAGGCTTGAAACGTGGGCCCTCAGGAAACCTGAAGCGATTCAACAAGGCCAGGTGGTTCTGGTGGACGAGAGGCTGGATATTAGCCAGCAGTGTGTGCTTGCAGCCCAGAAGGCCAACTGTATTCTGGGCTGCATCAAAGAAGGGGTGGCAAGAAGTGTGAGGGTGGGGATTGTCCCCCTCTACTCTGCCCTTGTACTCTAAGTACAAGGAGTACTTGTATTTGGAGTACAAGGAGTACTGGAGTACTGCATCCAGATCTGGGGCACACAGCACAAGAAAGACATGGAACTGCTGGACCAGATCCAGAGGAGAGCCACCAAGATGATCAGAGCACCTGTCTTCTGAAGAAAGGCTGAGGGAGTGGGTTTATTCAGGTTAGAAAATAGAAGGTTCTAGGGAGATCTCATTGCAGCCTTCCAGTATGTGAAGGGACCTTATAAATAGGAAGCGGAGTGACTTTTTACATGTTTTGATAGTGATAGGACAAGGGGGAATGCTTTTAAATTAAAATAAGGGAGATTTGGGTTAGATGTTAGGAGGAAGATTTTACTCAGAGGGTGGTGAGGCACAGGCACAGGCTGCCCAGAGAAGCTGTGGGTGCCCCATCCCTGGAGGTGTTCAAGGTCAGGCTGGATGGGCCCTGAGCAGCCTGATCCAGTGGGTGACAACCAGCCCACAACAGGGGGTTGGAACTAGATGGGCTTTAAGGTCCCTTCCAACCCAAAACATTCTACGATTCTATGCTGACCTGCAGAAAGAAGCTCAGGTGAGAATGCTGACCATTGATTGACTCTTCAGCACAAATAAATAAGCACATATTTGTTAGATGTTATTCAGAGAATAGTGATTTGTAAAATTACAAGTAGCAAAATTTAACCCTGGTAACTCAGATAAGAACACAATTTACACCGATCTGGAGTCAGTGCTATGTTAGCCTTAACATTCATAATACTCAAGAAATCATTTTCTTAGCACAGACAGATTTAAATAACTTCAGCAACAAGCCAAAGGTCATGTGACTGTAGGCACAGGCTGATTCTATAGTCTATTTGATATATTAGAACTTTTTACACTGATTTATTTATCTATAGATTTTAATTAAGATTTGTTGTGGTTAATCCCACTAGGCAGCTTATCCCCACACAGCTGCACAGTTACTCCCTGTCCAGCGGTATGGGGACAGTTCAAAAGACAAAGCAACTCTACATGCACTAACAAAGCAAAGTAAGGAATTAATTCACTGCTTCCCATCGACAGGAAGGTGTTTAAATATTTCCGGGGAAGCTGGGCTTTTCTATTACAATGGTTACATGGGAATATCAACAGCTTGACCATGAATTTTTCCTCTTGCTCCTTCTTTTCTTCACATTTTATTATTTAGCATGATTTTACATGGTAGGGATTATCCCTCTGGCCTGTCTTGGTCAGTTGCTCTGGCTGTGCCCTCTCCCAACTTCTCATGCACCCTCAGCCTGCTTGCTGGCAGAGCAGTGTGAGAAGATGAAAAGTCCTTGGCTCTGTGCAAGTACTACTCAGCAGCACCTAAAACATTGGTGTGTTATCAACACTATTTTGGTAACAAATCCAAAATATAGCACCATAAAAATGGATATGAAGAAAATTAACTCTGTTCTAGTCAAAACCAAAATACTCTTCTCTTTCTACACCTTTTTGCAGCTATATTTACTCACGTCTAGAGAACTTTCATTTACCTCATACTAACTCGTAAAACTCAAGATTCAAAAGTAACTTAGAGCAGAGCAGTGGTCAGAACAGTAGAGGAGAGCACCCTGCAAGGATCAAATAAATTATATTCTTCTGTTTGATAATCAGGCCAAATTCCTTCTTTCAGATCTGAAATCCCTCAAAATATTGTGCCGCATATGCCATCTCCTGAAAACCATTTCAAAACTTCAAATTATTACAGTTAGTCCATACACATGACCAAATACCACTCAGATGAAAACTCATCACTCCAATGTTTCATATGGTATTAATTAAAGAGCATGGGACAATTCCATGCACTCATTCCCTGGTGAGCCTTTCCCAACGTTCAGCAGCACTCTATAAATACAAATGCACTCCTTTGGTACTGAGAAACAACAAAGTTTGTATTTTTTTCTAGTTCTTTCAATGTTCTTTAATATAAAAAAAAATGTCTGATTCAGTTCAGCTCAAACCCAGAAATAATAATTTTTAAGCTGAGACCAACTATATAATGATAAATATTCCAGACATCAAGCCCAATGAAATCATAAGAAAAAGTACAAAATGTCTTCTACAGTGTTTAGGTTGGAACTATTGGAAAGTTAACACAAACAAAATTTACAAAATTACTCATTATAAAAAGAAATGCCCTGGTCCCCGATAGAGATATACTATTTTTTTCTAAACTTATTTCCATTAGATTTATTTTCCTAATTACTTTTGTACATTCCAAAGAAATATTTACATTTTCCAGAAAAAAAAAAAAAAAAGCCATCATATTATACTAAAGGCAATAAATATTACTCTATATTGCAGTCTGAACTGGTAAAATTCTACCTTAAATGTTAATACAAACACATGCCTTCCAACCACGACTAGCTCTGCTTGTCACTTGTGGAGAATTAGAGGCCATTTATTACTGTTGTTGATCAGAAGTTGACTTACGAAGCTGTTTAAAACTGTAGACTTCCTACATAACACAGAATTTTTCACAATTCCCTTGACAAAACCTGATAACATTACTGAAGGTTATTATATGAAATCACATACTGCAAAACTTTTCTTACATTATTTCAGTGAGAAGTGATTCCTGATCCTGAAATTTGTCCATAATTCTCATGAATAAGGTGTTAACAAGAACAAATAATACAGCACAGCTTGATTTCATTCAGTTCTTACTAACATTTTCCATTTACACACAAATAATATAAACAATATAAGTAGAAAAGAATCTGCCTTAGGCAGGGAAATAGACAAAATGAACTTATACTTTTTACCTCCTTGGTTTTTGGAACAAAGATACTTCAAATTCGTATCAGATTTTCCAAAGCCTATGTCGCGGTAGAGACGGACATGACATAGACGTTGCAAGTATAGAGAAAAGCAAGCTTTTTTTTTATTACGCAGGTAAACAACATTTTATATGTTATGCTTCTATTGTTTAAAGGAATCAGACTGTACATGCGCCCGTTCTGTATGCTGATTCGTCATTCTTCTACATCCAGGCGGCGTATACGCAGAGTCGCATTCTGATTGGTGGTGACGTGGCGCAGCTTAGGTTACTTGTACTTCCAAAACTTGTTTTTCTTTCTTCTACCATTGTTCTCATCTCTTTGCAACACATCCGTATCTTAATTACTAAATCCTGTTTCCCTCCATACTGTTTGTACCTTACATTGTACACTATGGGTACCAACTATGTCTTTCCATTCTGTTTCTTCCAGCTGGTGCCATCCAGCCTCCTCCACAAGCCTACTTCTGCCCTCTTTCTAGTTTTGGTACAGTTACAAAGCCGGGTTTTATGATTTTAGTGCTTAAAATTTAAGCTCCTAAACTGGTATTGAGTCAACTAAAGAAAATGCTTAACTCAAATTGCTCAGATATCGAAGAAATCCTCTCAAGCTTTATGAAGCACTGCGCTCTTCCCATGTTCTACAAAGCACTTTAAGTAAGGACAGTGCCCCAACATGTTAGCCATAAACTAGAATTCCAGATCAGAATCTTATCATATATCAAACAATTGCTATAACTTCTATGCTGCAGAATTTTTGAGAGATTATCTTTTTGAAGTCATGAGATTCATCGCCTTTTTCCCTGCACAGGAAAAACAGAAGAAATCCTCTAGCCTCTAGAAATTCCACTTCGGTAAAACACACAAGTGAAATCTTTCTCCAAAATCAGTGACAGCAACCACACTGACTGTGAAAATATAAAGAGCATTAGGAATATGAATAGAGAGGCACCATACAATTCTTCCTTTTATTGCATAGGTTCTTCAGAGGAAGATAAATTTTTACCTTGGAAAAAATGCATTTTTAAAGAGACAGATCCTGAATCTTCTCCAGTTTCTGTGAACTTATGTATGTTTTATTTTTATTAGTTTACACAGTGATTATGACCTCCTTACAACAATTGGGTGTTTCTGACCCTGAGGAGAAAGATGTGCCTTCAAGAAAAATTTGAATTAAGAGATAACAATTGTCTCATGCAGGGAATGGAGACAATTTTCAAAAGTATAGGAAATGATGGAAGAATTTCTCAGGCAGGATTAGGAAAAAAATGTATACCTAAAGCCTGAGGAGTTGAGCCTAATTAAAAGAACAAACAAGATAAAGGGCAAGGAGACAAGAATTTCAAAGTTCATGTCCTGAACTGAGTGAAAAAGCTCAGAAAACACACCTCAAATCACTTTGCATGACCATATTTTTGACAGAGATTTTCTTTTAATTGACCACCATATGGTAAGAAGTTGAAGAAAAAAAAAAAAAAAAAAAAAAAAAAAAAAAAAAAAAAAAAAAAAAGAAAGAAACAATTAGAAGTAGGAAAAGGGCAGACAAATTGATTCATTAGATGGGAAGAGGATGTCAGAAAAACCGACATTGCTATGTGATGAGTAAGAACTGAAGACAGGAAAGCATCCCTGAAACAAAGTTCTGTGTAGTTTTTCTCTGGCTTAAGGTGAGGTACACTGAGGAAACGTGAATCTCAGTCCTATCAGACTTTTCAAAGATTTCTATTTTTCATTTATTCTTTAAACAACAACATAATTTGTTCCTAGTCCAAGCTTGCTGCACATATCTAAGATATTTTTGAGCCATAGGCAGTGTCAAGTGTGAGGCAGACGGAAGAGAAAATGGAGCATAGAAAAGCAGTACCCTAGTTTACTGCTGCCTCAGTATCAGGCGGATTTTGAAGCTACCATTTTTCAAAAAGACTCAATTTGAGCATGAAGGATGCAAGCATAGTCATGTTCCAGAAGTGGCTGAATTCATGTCTTTAAAACAAAAAAGGAGAAATACAGCAAACCACAAAATACCACCATATTAACAAATATATGACATATAACATTTTAGCAGCGGCTTTAGCGAAAGTGGTCAGATGTAACAGAGAAAATCTGGAAGAAAAAAAGACGATCTCGCATGCAGTATAATCCTGCATTCAGAGGAGGGTTACAAAAGTGGAAGGCTGGAACATCTCTCTTATGAAGACATGCTGAAAGAGTTTGAGTTGTTCAGCCTGGAGCAGACAAGGCTCAAGGGAGACCTTATAGAGACCTTTCAGCACCTAAACAGGGCCTACAAAAGAGCTGGAAAAAGGACTCTTTATCAGAGAGTGTAGTAATAGGGTGAGAGATAATGGCTATAAACTGAAAGAGAGTAGGTTTAGATTACATTTTGGGAAGAAATTCCTGTGAGGGTGGTGAGGCACTGGGACAGGTTGCCCAGAGAGGCTGTGGCTGCCCCCTCCCTGGAAGTGTTCAAGGCCAGGCTGGATGGGGCTCTGAGCAACCTGGTCTAGTGGGAGGTGTCTCTGCCCATGGCAGGGAGGTTGGAACTAGATGATCTTTAAAGCCCCTTCCAACTGAAACCATTCTATGATTCTGTGAGTACTGTAATTTAAGGGCAGTGTGTTCAGTGAGACTGACGACTATCTTCATATTGCACGTATTTCTGCTACAACCTCTCCTTTGCTGTGCACATAATTTTTCACTGCATGATAAGGTGTATGCATACGTGTGCCAAATTTATTGTTTATAGTAGACATTATATTTATTTTATAAAACAGATAAAGTCATTCATGAGCTTGAAGTGTGATAGTTGTTCCCATAAAGATCATTTAATGAATGAGCAATTCTATCTTAGCAAGATCTTCTCTTGGAAGAAATATTGGTTACTTCAGCCATGCACTTACTCCAACAACCTGATTTTGCCTTCCTAGTGCATCCTTTCGAGATTGGTGTCTCAACTAGATTAAATTACTTGCTCGAGTAATCACGTTTGAATCTTCTTTGTTTCTTCCTAGTAATAAAAGTAAGGAAGAATATTTAAAAGAAAAAAATAAACTAAATAGGAAAGCTAATAAACAAATACAGTCAAACAAACAAAACCTTATGCAAAAGCAGGTTAAAATGTAAGGATTTCAGGGGAAAAGTAATCCAGTTCACTTCAGGATGATTTACAAATAAGGTAGCTACAGAAAGAAAGGAGGAAGACTGGATTTGAACCAATAGCATTGAGTTGTGTGCAAAGCGGTATTACCCTACCATTTGTTAAAAAAAATCAGTGAGTATTGGAAAAAATAAACAAATTAATTTATTTCATGAAAACACTTCTAGCCATTGTTACAAGTTGCATTTCTGAATGGACTATTCAGAAAAAAAAAAAAAAAAAAAAGAGTTCCTTTTAGAGACAGTGTTAATATTTAGATGTTACATACTAGTAGTACATGTCACTTAAAGATATATGAAAATACACAGAGGATGAAAATTAATTGTTTACTGTGTAGCATGTCCTAGTCTCTCATATTTGTCACAGCATGAAATAAAGCATTAAATAAAGCACCTCACAGAGATTCATTTTTTTTATCTTTTTTTTTTTTTTTCTGAAAACCAACAGCTCAGTTACAAGAACAACTCACAGAAATAACATAAATAAATGTCTGTATGTATCCCAATAGTACTCACAAGCCATAAGAATTCAGTTACATTTCTTTTCAAGTAATAAAAAGGCATCACAAATTAGTTGCCTGTTCTGTGTTTGAGGCATCTTGGAAAAGCTGAATGCTGAAGACTGATTTCTGTTTAACTGTCCTATAATGCCACGTCACATCAGGAAACAGCAAAGTGTGATAACTACCTCTGTGAAACACAATAAAATAGCTATTTGGTTACCATCATAGTAATGATGGTGGATACTGAAGTCCACATTGTAGCTATTTCAGGCACAAGGAAGCATTGGGATCTTTGGCATTGGCTCATATGACTGTAAAAGCAAAAACTTCTGCTTGACAGAGGAAGACAGTGATGAGTAATCAATACCCTAGTGTCAAGAAAAAACACACGGAAAGAAGAAGGACACAGAAACTTGAATGATTGATTCCCTCTCCCAATAACCTCAGACACTCTGTAGGGTATGATTTCTGTTGTTTTGTCTTCTTCATGCAGTTAAATCATTACAGAATTTGCTGGTTAGATCCACTGATTTTTGTCTCCAATAGCTTCATACAGACATTTTTCACACTCTTAAGCTCCTAAGACCTCTTTGGTAGGAAGGCCACTGAGCATTAAGACACAGCTGGAGTGAAATCAAGTGAAGTAAAGTTAAATAAAGCCCTGAGGCTACACTGATAGTTAAAGTACCCTGTGTATACACAAGACTCAGAAAAGAATGAACAGATAAATCATACACCATCTCATCTCATCATACACATAGCAGCAAATCTCACATAGCACATACCCCTCCCCTTTCCTCTTATCCCACTCCTTTGACTGTAATTCACTATTCTACCAACAAAGCTGTAGGAGTCCTTGCCACGTGAAGATGCCTACTATCTCAATCATCATTACAACCTAATCTCTCAGGGCTGGAGTATAAAGCAGAAGAGATAATCTTAAGGCAAACATAAGATATTTTTCCATTCAGCTACAATCACTATAGAAAATCACACAGCAATGCAGCTGCCCACCAAAGAGCTCTTCAAAAACAAAAGGGAATTAAATCCTCATAACTACCTCTTATTTTTTCCCACATTGCATTGGAGAGGAGATCGATTATACCTCTCTCATGATTTGCTACCCGAGGATATCTCCTTTGCCTAAAGTCTTCTAGGTAGATTGTGAAATATTGTTCTAAAATTGTTGTGCAGAGCATAGAGCAGAGTATTCAGAGCAGACTTACAGAGAGGAAGAGTAGGTAGATTCTCCTAATGAAGACACCTGGAAAATTCTGTATTCGGTAAAGAAATGTACTCTGAAAAGTTTCTTTGGCTTCTTTGAAAAATCGTTGCCCTGGACTCCCAAATTCTGCAAACATCAAGAGTTCAGAGATTATTAGCCAAGGATGTATTATTGCTTTTTCCACACTTTGCTGAAATTCTTTCTTGACATTTGGGAGCCATAGTATCAAATATCTCTGAACTTTCAAAACTGCAGATGAAAGGGATAGGTGACAACTAAATAAACTGTAATGCCAAGCACAAGTCATGTGAAGAGTACTGGATCTTTCCGTTGTAGACATATATGTACCACGTCTACCTTAGACTTTCTGTAAGGTATACTAACAGTTTTCATCTTTTTGTTCATCCTGTAGATTATTTTCCACCCTGGAGGCTTGTCCAGCTCTCTCATTTCACAAGAAAACTCTATGAAGTATAACTTCATAGATCAAATAATTGACTATATTATTAAAAAAGTTAGAGAATGACATATTCAAATGGATGAGGACCATATGATGTGATATGGACTTAAATTGTTTAAGTGCTCAGAACCTGCTTGAGGGCCCAATTTGCCTTTGCACTTTTATCCCTCTACTTAACTTCCCTCTACTTAAGTCATTCTGGTTACACAGATAAGACAGTTTTCAACTCAATAGTCAGTGCATGAAGAATGAGCATTGCAGAAACACACACCAAGGGCTAAGAATTTTTCATCAATTATTGTAAATTATCACTAATGCTAGAGTATGAGATTATAAGTGCATGTAACAAGCCATATAAATCCTTAGAAGAACAGTGATTTATGGAGGCAGATGAAGCTTATTCTGAGAAATTTTTGATTCTATCACATCTGTGAAACATGACTTCTTTTACACCATAGACACAGGAAAATAGAAATGGAGAAAACTTCAAGAATTTCCGTTATTATTCTAATGTATGGCATTAATATTTCCAACATATAGGCCATACTTAATCTAGGATTTTTAATTCTGCTAAAAAGATTTCCATGAAATTAGTGAAAAAATTAATGTCTTTCATGCAGCTGCCTGCATGTTGTTGTTCCATATGCAGTATTCAACTTCCCAGTGCAAGTAGTTTGACAAGCTATAATAACTCTCTATTGACAGTCTCTGACACTTTTCCTAATGCAAAAACATCTTCCTGATAATATTTCCAAATCCACAGATACAGATGTATGGAGGAAGGTTTCAAATGAAGATAAAGTTCCTTAGACTGAGAAAACAGGTTAAACTAAGGATCATACACTTCTCTACAGAGCACAAGATGTAGTACCATACATTCCACAGTTATAAAAAAATCGTTAGAAAACACTAATTTATTGAAACTGAAAAGTCTTTAAAACATGCTGGGGTCAGTGAATTTTCCTGACATCTCATGTAGATTTGAGGGAGAATTTTTCTTATATTTCTGCAAGATTGTGTCTGGATTGTAAAGCATCAAAGCTCAAAATTAAAAGCTTTAAACCTGTTAAACTGTGAGGCAAAGAGTTCCACAGGGGTTGTTATTCTTCAGTAACAGAGTGTTTAAGATTTAGCTATATCAAGACAAATGATTATTATGATTGAGGGTGATTATTGAGTGCTACTGCTCACTTTGCTTCTCATATCCATTCATTTCCTCACAAACATTCATAGAATCATAAAATAATATAACACTTTGGGTTGGAAGGAACCTTAAAGATCATCTAGTTCCAACCCTCCTGTCATGGGCAGAGACATGTTCCTCAGATCAAAGCACCATCCAAGTTGGCATTGAGAAGGGATGTGGTATCTCTTGGCAACCTAGTCCAGTGCCTCACCACCCTCACAGTAAATAATTTCTTTCCACTATCTAATCTAAATCTATTCACAGTTTAAAGCCATTATCCCTTGCCCTATCACTACACTCCTTAATAAAGGGTCCTTCTTCAGCTCTCCAGTAGGCCTCCTTTAGGTACTGGAAGGCCTCTATAAGGTCTCCCTGGAGCCTCCTCTGCTCCGGGCTGAACAACTCCAACTCTTTCAGCATGTCTTCATAGGAGAGGTGCTCCAGCCCTCTGATCATCCTCATGGCCCTTCTCTGGACCGCTCTGACAGGTCCGTGTCCTTCTTATGTCGGGTACCCCAGAGCTGTATGCAATATTCCAGGTGGGGTCTCATGAGAGTAAAGTAGAGGAGGATAATTGTCTCCCTTATCCTTCTGGTCACACTTCTTTTGATGCAGCCCATGATATAGTTGGCTTGCTGGACTGCAGGCAGACATTGCTGGGTCATGTTGATCTTCTCATCAACAAGCACCCCCAAGTCCCTCTCAGGGCTGCTCTCTACGTATTCTCCACCTAGTATGTATTTGAACTCAGGATTGCCCCAACCCAGGTGCCATACCTTGCAGTTGGCCTTGTTGATCTTCTTGAGGTTTGCACAGGCCAACCTCTTAAGCCTGTCAAGGTCCCTCTGAACGGCTAACCTTCCCTCCAGCCTGTTGATCATATCACACAGCATAGTGTCTTTGGCAAATTTGCTGATGGTGCACTCAATTCCATTGTCCATGTTGCTGACAAAGATGTTACAGAAAATCATTCCCAATCCTGATCACAGAGGAATGTCGCTCATCACTCATCAAGGCAAAAAGTGATAAATTTGATATAACAGTTTGATAAATGGCCATTCTTAATCAACTTTTATAGTCATTGAGCTCTACTCACCTTAGTTTCTCTAAGTATTTCTTCACAGTGATGTTTTTAGCAGAAGACCGGTCCTTAAATGCCACATTAATTCTAAAACTTATTATGAAAATACAGTATTGCTTCTCATAAAATATTGGTATAACAAAGTAAATCTAATGATTCTACTCATATGTATGATCTCAGCAAAGTTTTAATGACAACATGGACAAACATTTTCTGCTTTTGGGCCTCAATTCAAGAAAGCACCAGAGTCCATATTTATTTGACACTATATTCAGCTTTTATTACGTCTAACTTTGTGCATCGTAAAGAGCTTGGAGGACAATTTATTCTAGTGATAGTCTTATGTTCTCTTTCTATCAGGAATGTTTTCCTCAATCAGAGAATCACTATTAAATTTTCATTGGTATAAAAGACCTGACTTTCACAAATCTTCAGAATCTTCATCTGAACAGTTTTGAGCAAAGGTTTTAATAACTTCTCTACATTAACTGGATGTAATGCAGTTATGTTACCTGTCTGTGTACCTACAACACATTTTTTCCATCATATTTATATGTACAGGAAAACAACTATTCTATTTAGTATGAATTATCATTTCCTCTTCCTTGCTTGTGTAGAAATAACTTATGCTAGTCTTTTTATCTCTACCCTTCATGTACAGAGCAGCATCTAGAGAGATGCAGGAAACCTCCATCTAGAGAGTAACTATGATTGCATTAATTACAATAAAGAAATTCAATTTACTTGCCAGTTGTTGTTGTGCAAACATAGAGTTGGAAGAAAATTAAACCATAAGACATTCTAGCAGAAATACATTGTAAACACAACACATGTAGCAAAAGAGACATTGCTGCTCATTCACAATCTATGGAACCACTGAAAAACAGGTTTGATTACTCCTGGTGCTCATAGGACTGTTGTTTGGTAACAGTGCTAAGACAGCTTCATACTAATAGTCGCCACTGACATACACTTAGTAGCTGGCTTGACCACAACCTGGTGGTCAGACCAAACAAAACATTTCAGCACAGGGTTCATTTTAAGCCCATATTGCTCTAAATGTTTAAATTTAAATTTCTGCAAATGCATTTTTCCTTGAGTGGAAGACCATTTTTTAACCTGAGCATTTTCAAGTGCTCCTAGAGGAGAGAGTCTCAGCTTTACAAAATCTAACAAGTTTAAATATTTTGGAAGGCATACATGGGTATTTTAAAGTACATGTACCCTCATAGCCCTGACAGTGATTTAAAATAGCTATGAAAAGATTACCCTTAAAATAAGAAAGGCTATTTGTTAAAGTTTGCATAAGTGCTTTTCCATTAAAATTATGTAGGTAGAAAGGCAGAACATAAATTGAAGAGAGAAGATTTTAGGCTGTATCACTAATCATTGACTCCTAGGATGTTTTAGGAGCTCTTTATTGTAGATGTATATGTCTGTGAGCATGATAGGAGGATATAGATGTTCCTCACATAAACTCCTTGCCTTTTTACTGAACAAAGTCCCTCAGTACTCTCCCGAATTGATGTATCACAACTGGAGCTCATAACTCCTTCAAGCACAATGAGGTCTTTTAGCTATGTGGTCAGGAAGACCAAACTGTTTTCATATGATAAACAAATACATCTTCTGCACTTCTCGTGCAAGACAGCTATTGCTCTCTTGTCCACATTCATTTGGAAATAAAGTATGATTTCTCCTTTTATTCAGATTTCTCTCTGGAAATCATCAACAAAAAGTCTAGGCTTCACAGCGGTTTTATTTGGTGATATAAATATCCACAGACAGTTTAAGGTAAGCATCCATGTTTTAAATGTCTAACTAAAGAGTTTCTGAGATAGTATTTCCCAAACATAACCCAGAATCTATGGCTCAAGTTCTGCCTCAAAAGACTCACATTTCATTATTCATTTATTAATTCCCTGAATATCTTTTATATACATAATTGTCCTAATAATTTGGTATACCCAAATGTTAATTTCTCATCTTACTCTCAGTGATTCACCTTCTGCTAGTCCTGACCTACATCTTTCACAGGTGTTTTGAGGAATTCGCCCCATGGCATGGATAAGGAAAGACAACAACCCATGCATGACCAAAGCACCCACCATTCCACCAGCTTCTCCCCTACTTACCTTCTGTTTCAAGCAATGATACTGAAAAGCATTCAAAGAGATAAAAGTAATTTTCATAAGTGCAGAAAAAAACGTTGCAACACAAATGCAACCCTACGGCAATGTTGAGTGCAGTTGCAGGAGGTGATTTTATGCTAAAAAAAAATCAGTTTCACTCACACAGTCATGCATGAGGTGCTTATGCCCAAATAGTCTGACCAGCATTTAGGCACTAAAACGAATGTATTCAATGGTTTGGCCAGAGTTTCTTGTGATAACATAGGAGGGCAAGGGACTCTGACTATTGGGTCCTCTTTACATCATATTGCGGGAGATCATTTTTGACTTAATAATGATCAAGAAAACCTGTGCATCTGTCCTCTCTCACCTCTGTGAATCTTTAGAAATTACTTTTCTCTCCTCATTTAAGTTTGTTAGGTCTCCAGCTCTGTTCTCTATCTTTTCATCATTATTTCTCAGTGGCTTGCGTGGGCTATTGCTTGCCTTAGGCTCTTCTATGTGTTCCCAGATTTAGTGTCCTGAAAAAGTGCATACTGATGTGCCTGTCATCTTGGTAATGGTAAACTACTGTCACCAACTGTTGCCAGTCTCAGAGCCTTTCTTTCCTTCCTTCTCTTGCTTCCATATCCAGACATTTCCCTACATTGTCCATTCACATTAATTTTAGTGTTACTACATCTAACATCACTACAAATCTCTACTGAAAATTGAAAGAGGTATTTCAGAGCAACATCTCTCTCCAAGAAAGCCTTTAGAGGGACTGATGATTTCAGAAGAATCCAAAAGAAGAATTCAGCGTATCCTCCAGAAATGCAGAAATTTGAAAGAAAAAAAAAAAAAAAAAAAAAAAAAAAAAAAAAAAAAAAAAGAAAGAAAGAGAATGTCTACAAGTCTATGGGGCCGGATGGGATGCATCCCAGGGTCTTGAAGGAGTTGGCTGATGTGGTTGCCGAGCCGTTCTCCATCATATTTGAAAAGTCGTGGCTGTCAGGCGAGGTCCCCAGTGACTGGAAAAAGGGAAACATAACTCCCGTTCTTAAGAAAGCGAGAAAGAAAGACCTGGGGAACTACAGGCTGATGAGTCTCACATCTGTGCCTGGGAAGATGATGGAGCTGATCCTCCTGGAGGAGATGCTAAGGCACATGCGAGATGAGGAGGTGATCTGAGACAGCCAGCACAGCTTCACCAAGGGCAGGTCGTGCCTGACCAATCTGGTGGCCTTCTGTGATGGAGTGACGGCATCGGTGGGCCAAGGGAGGGCGACGGATGTTGTCTACGTGGCCTTGTGCAAAGCCTTTGACATGGTCCTGCACCATATCCTTATCTCTAAACTGGAGAGATACGGATTTGATGGGTGGACTGTTAGCTGGATAAAGAACTGGCTCAGTGGTCGCAGCCAAAGGATCGAAGTCTATGGCTCTATGTCCAGGTAGAGGCCGGTCATGAGCAGTGTCCCCCAGGGGTTCGCCTTGGGACTGGTGCTCTTCAACATCTTTATCAACGACTTAGACTGTGGGATTGAGTGCTCCCACAGCAAGTTTGCTGATGACACCAAGCTGGGTGGTGCAGTTGATACCCCCGAAGGAAGGGATGCCATCCAGAGGGACCTGGACTGCCTGGAAAAGTGGCCCCATGAGAACCTCATGAGGTTCAACAAGGTCAAGTGCAAGGTGTTGTGCTAATGTTGGGGCCATCCCAGGTATGTGTACAGACTGGGAGAAGAACTCCTTGAGAGCAGCCCTGCGGAGAAGGACTTGGGCGTTTTGATAGGTAAAAAGCTCAACATGAGCTAGCAGTGCGCTCTTGCAGCCGGGAAGGCCAGTCATATACTGGGCTGCATTAAAAGAGAGGGGTGGCCAGCAGGGAGAGGGAGGTGATCGTCCCCCTCTACTCTGCCCTTGTGAGACCTCACCTGGAGTGCTGTGTCCACGCCTGGGGGCCCCAGGACAGAAGGGGTGTGGAGTTGTTGGAGCAGGTCCAGAGGAGGGCCACCAAAATGATCAGAGGGCTGGAGCACCTCTCCTATGTGGGAAGGTTGAGGGAGTTGAGACTGTTCAGCTTGGAAAAGAGAAGGCTCCAGAGAGACCTCATTGTGGCCTTCCAATACTTGAAATAAGCTTACAGGCAGGAGGGGCACTGACTTTTTACACAGGTGGATAATGGTAGGACAAGGGGGATGGGCTAAAACTGAAATGGGGAGATCCTGGATAGAGTCTAGTCCAACCCATATGCTCATAGCGGAGTCAGCTACACCAGGTTGCTCAGGAATTTGTCCAGTCATGTTTTGAATATCTCCTAGGTAGGCGAATCCACCATCTGTTTGGGTAACCTGCTCCAATATTCAATCATGCTTAGAGTAAAGTATCATTTCTCTTATGTTCTCAGTTCTCAGGACAAGGGGTAATGGACTTAAGCTGAAAAAGGGGAGGTTTAGGTTGGATGTTAGGAAGAAGTTCTTCACAGAGAGGGTGGTGAGGCACTTAGAAGTTGTGGCTGCCCCATCCCTGGATGTGTTCAAGGCCAGGCTTGGATGGGTTCCTGGGCAGTTTGATCTATTTAGCTAGTTTCTGGCAGCCCTGTCCATGGCGGGGGGGTTGGAACTAGATGATCTCTGAGGTTCCTTTCATCCCAAGCCATTCTATGATGTTATATTCTACAAAATTTTGGGTTCCTTGTTTCATTCATTTAATATCCACTTATTTGCAAGAATTTTCCTAGTGTATAAACATTGTTAGGACCTCAGTGATCTCATAACCCTAAATAAATCTAACACACTTCAGCCTCAGAAATTAGCATGCCTTCATGATTTATAGTTTACCTCCCAGTATTTTAAATAGATACCCTGTTCTGCAGTAAAGTAAGTCATCACAGATAATATTATTCCAATTCTATTAGGTCAGTAAACAAAAGCCTTGATTAGATGGGAACTGAAGCTTTGAGACTTCTTTCTACCTGCTCTGTGACAATTATAAGAAACCTTATTATCAATAAGAATAAAATTCTCTATACTTTGGAAGAGAATCCTATGGCAATATCAATGATGAGTAGATAACCTATGTATGTGTATTCATATCTACGTAGCCAGAATTCAGTAGTCACTCATGCTTCACAAAATGCCCAAATAAAAAATATCCCCCAAGTATTTTTTATCATTATAAAAATCCTGATATTTATTTTTCTGCTTCAAGTATTACTAAATACATGTGCTCTCTATACAATACAGCATCTGAAATCTCTGCTTGCAATACTCTGCTCAGACATTTCTCAAGAATCAGACAGGGGTTGTGGTATCCATGCTGCCCAAAAGGTTGTGATCTTTTGTTTGATAGACCTGATTGTTTTTTTCATTCTTTCTTTTCAAAGAGTATAGAATGCATACTGTGAAGATACTTGCATGTTCCTGTAAAAGCAGAGATGTGTAACAGAAGAAACACATAGACAACACCATTCACATGGGTTATGGATCAGAGAGATTTCTGAAGCTGAATCAGGCCACATGTGATTTTAAATGTAATGTTACTAAAGGACACCTGCAGACAATATAATAGCACATCTCTGAATGAGGCAGGCTTCCTTTAAGACTTGTCTATTGTATGCACATTAGTTTTCCTCCAGAGTCACACAGGAGTGCTATCTTGACAATTGTGATTTATTGCTAAGAATCTTTTTTTGATTGCTTCTTTTATTTGTTGCCTAGCTTGTATTCAGAATGTAGCTATCATCCTAAAATGGAGTGCTGAAGTAAATATTACATCAAGTCAAATAAAAATAGAAATATAAATTAATCATTCTGGCCACTAGGTATTTTAAAAAACTCAGTGATAACACAAATGTTTTCATTTGTTACTAATGGAGCATTAAATAAATTTTAAAATGGACAAAAGAGCATATGACTTCTGACAAGACACAGCAGTCTAAGACAAGATTTAGAAGATCATTGACTTCACAGTTAATTCATCTCTTTGAAGCATTAAGAGTACAAAATACACTGTCTTACTATTTTCTGAGATATGTTAAATAAAACCCAAAAATATATTTAAATTTCCTCATTAAATAGAAGCAGTTCTCTGTAGAGAGGTTAACTCTATTGCAAAAGTTGCATCAGCAGCTAGTTTACTAGTTGTCATCAAATAATACAAGATTAAGCCTCTTCTAGTTAGGGACACTTAGATATAAACATATAACTAATGTTATAACCAACAAACAACCTCCTGCCATTCACTCGTTTTGTAGAGATGAGAAACTCCACTAAAAACTGGGACAAGCTCACCACTTGCAAGACAACTTCTTCCTTGAAAGCATCATACCCCCATGTGCTCCTGAGAAGCCATACAAAAAGAGCTTTTAGTTCTCCTTTCTAACCAGCACAGGCAACTGGTTCATTTTATACGACAAGATACCTGGAAACAAGTGAAGATATAAACTTTTAAAACTATGATCCAACAATTTTTTGAATGCTGCCAGAAATCATGAATAGCACTATATTTACTTTTCTTAGAAAAAAAAAAAGAAAGGGTAAGCTCTTACCTGCTTTTCTAGGGATGTCTTTCTATAAAGACAGGCTGCAAAATATATATATATATATATAAAATAAAAGAAATGAAAAAAAACAATGCAACAATGCTTACAGAAACTCTATTAGTTTGGAAACACCTGTACTACAACTGTACAGAAGCTACACATTTATTTCTATCCCTAGATGTCCTATCAGTAGAGACAGAGAAAACCCTCCTAGTCTAAGAAGACCTTTTTATAAAGCCCTC
>VXAV01000941.1:5533-25189 GCA_013399715.1 Alectura lathami
GCTTGGCGGTGACCGTTCGCGGCGACCGATGTCGGCGGGCGGTGCAGCCCCGCGCCCCCGACCGCCGGCGGCCCCGGGCGTGAGGGCGGCGGAGTTTGACCGGCAGTTACCTCTCGGCTGGAGCTGCTGGGAGGAGATTAGGGGTTTCTGCGAGCGCGCTCCGCGGCTGGCTCCGGTGGTTTTCGAAACAGGTTTGCGGAGGGGCCGTAACCTCCCGGGGTCTTTGCATCATAGCACTGTTTTGGTGGAAGAGGCAGTTTTGCGGGGAAGTTGCTTGCAGAGCGTGAGGGGCCGTTTCGCTGCCGTGAACGTGTCCGCCGCCGTGCCTGGTAAACACCAGAAAGCAGTTCAGCTCCGTACGGGAAGCTGAGGCGTAAAACGATGTCAGATCAGCTTAGATGCAAGCACCGCGTTTCAGTACATACGCTGTTTATGTATGTTAAAGACGGACAGCAGTTTGAAATGCACAGCTGTACACGTACATCAGTATGTCAGCAAAGCAGCGACTGCCTTGCTTGTGATGGCAGATGTACGAAAAGCATTAAAGTGTGGTTAAGGAAACGCTGCGCAGTGCTCCCTACTAACCACCAGTCGCCCACCTGGTAGCAGGTGGCATTCCGGTCACCCCGGTACCCCCTGGGCAGTGTCCCCGGAGCAGACTGGCACGTGAGCGAGGGTTGGCCTGGCTGTGTCACGGTCTGCTGGCAGCAGGCGCCTCAATCCACCCAGTGACCAAAATGGTTTGTTTCACATCTCAGGAGAACAAGTCTCTGGCTTCGTACTCCCAGCTGATTGAGCTGTCTTGCAAGAACCTTGTCCAAAGGATGCTTCTTTTTGGACTGGAGAAGCCATGGCTGTCCCTTGAGTACTCAAGGTGACCTGCTCATTGAGAGTTAGCTTTTGGATATTCCCTCTGACTCGTGAAGGTGCTCAGTAGTTTCTGTGAACCAAACAGTCTGAGAGTGCCAAAGTAAGCCTTGAAAACATTCAGGAAAGAATATTAACTCACCTAGTCTTATTTTTTTAAGGAAGGGGGAGGTCCCCCTACTTTAATTGTTCAGGTCCAAGGTGTTTCACATTACGCTTGTGTTGTTCAAATTACATGCCATTACAGTCAACTATTTAAGAAATTAGGAGTAAGTGTTACTGGATACCTGACCTCTGGGGAACTTGAGAGCGTAGTTAAAATCTCTCACTTGAAAAAGTGTGGTAAGCAGAGCTGATTTTTGCATCCAGAACTATGGGCTTGCGCATGAAGAACTGGAAGACGCTAATTAGATACAGGTTTTATAGGACCGTGTTCTAAGGTTTTCATCAGCATTCATGACGTGGCTGATCTGAGAAGCAGTACTTTCACCACATAAATAACACTCACCATGATGGAGAGGATGACAACAGCGCAGTGGAAAGGAGGCGCTGTGACTTAGTTTCTTTGGAGGGAGAGTGGCAGTGACAATGGCATGACCTACAGCTCCTTGTTTGAGGATATTCAACACATCTGCTTTTCAACAGATACCTTTTGGAGAGATGTAGGTTGCTGGATAGGTGTGACAAGATGGAAAGCCTGGCACATAAGCCAGCTACAGAAATATTTTCTGATACAGATCTGCATTAAAAACATTAGATGTTAGAATAGACAACTACGCAGGTGTTAGACACTCTTATGACATACTCCAAACAACAGGTGACAGAGGACATCCTCTGAACTGTTCAAAATTCTGTTTAGCTGAAGAAAATTCCTGGTTGTTTTCCTTTGGACATACCCTGTTGATATTGATGCAAGGCGCTCATGCGGGTAAAAGGAATGGAAAAAGTTCAAATTTCATGTGTGTAAATAAAAAAGAAGAGAAAGGCGGCAGGCCACTGCTATGGTCAGGAGGGGAGAGGAAAGAGCCTCAGTCCAAAGAATGCCAAGTGGAATTGCACTAAGTGCTATGCTGGGCAAAGCATAGCAGAGGCATGGCTGTGAGCAGAGAGCGTTGACCTTGTGGTGTCAACAGTGCTAGTACTGGAGCAGGGTTTAGCATGTTTATGTAGCTGATAAGATTTCCATTAGTGATCACTGTCAAACAAGGAAGGATTTTGGATGGAAATCATCTTGCTTTCCTGGCAAACCTCTAGGAAAGAACTTGTACGGCTTGGACTTTTTTTGCATGGCTATCTTTTGACATGTCCGCACAAAAAAAAAAAAAAATGTTCACCTAGCTTTCTTCACACTGCAGCTCTGTCCAATGCAAGCTCTGGAATCAGAGCAACTAGAGCCTATTTCTTGGAAGGAATGAGGAACTGAGTAAGATGTGATTGTTCTTAGAAATTGTATTCTTCTGCTGTGTTATTCTGGTGCAAGAGCTGTTCTGTTCTGAAGTTAGATACCGATGTGCTGTGTATACCCTTTGGGAGGAAACTGGTGCTAAAGGAACTGCCCTTTGTGTGCTACAAGTGCATGAGCCCTTTTACCTCTTTTGTCAAGGTACTGGCAGAGCAAATAAAATATGGTTTTATTTTTTTCCCCTTTCACCTTTCAGCACATTGCTGTACTGGATTCTGTGCTTGGATGGTAGTTTTAAGTAATAATTCTTCTGATGCATAAGGTTTTGAAAAATGTTCCTAAACAAAAGTCTGTGTGAACTTTGTTCTTTCTCCAACTTTTTCCCTCTAGAACTCCAGCAGTTCTGCTTGTACTATGGCTGAGCCAAAGTCAGTGTGCGTGTCGGTGGATGAAGTGGTCTCACATGGCACAGATAACCAAGACATTCGACTGATGAATGGACACTTAAAAAAGGTGGACAATGCTCTGACAGAGGCTCATCGTTTCTCCTACCTACCACGCAGACCAGCTGTGAACATTGAGTTTAAAGAACTGTCGTACTCTATCCAGGAAGGGCCATGGTGGAGGAAGAAAGGTGAGGAAAGCCTCATGTTTTAGCTAATATACAAATGTTACTGCCTTTGTGGATAGTCATGGTACCTGGAGTGAGTCTGGTGTGGATCAGTGAAGCTAAGTGAGTAAAGGAAGCATGTTTTCACAGTGCTTTTTACTTGGATTCTTGATATATCAGACAGACACTTCCTTTTGAGGAACATGGAGAGTCCCACTATCCCCAGCAGGCGGCGGGGAACTTTCCTGGAGCCTGCTGCGGTGGGTCATAAGGCCCTTTGCACTCCAAGAAACTCTAAATGCAGTAGTTAATATAGCTGTTTTTTTGCCTCCCAGTTCTAAAGTATCGGAAGTGCATAATGTACTCCTGTGCTGCCAGTTATCTGTCCTGTCATCTCGTGTGTTTACAATTTATTGTTGGGAGTGGGTAGAGCATGCAGTAGCTCTGCCCCTAAAGATAGGGGTTAGGGGAGAGAGGATGCTTTTTCTTTTTTACTTTGACAATAGACTGTTTTGTCAAATGGTAATTTTTTTTCAGTACTCTTTCAGAACAGCAAGCATCTCAGAATTTCAGAAGGCATTTGAAACCAAGGTGATCATTATTCTTGTAAAACACTGTGTTTGGACATCAGTGCCATGGGCTACAGGAATTTCAGCTCATCCATGACTCTTGCTTTTCTCAGAGGGACATCTTTAAGTTTACCATTTCTTTTACTGATGAAATTACTGGCTATTGCTAGGACTGAATCCTGTGGTTTAGTCAAGGACCAGGATGCTCTTTGCTAGGTACTTTGCTAGTACACAGCAAAGAGTTCACAGCCTGCAACACAGGGCACATGAAAATGGTATGGATACTGGATGTATGTCAAGGAAGTGAAGCATTACCACTTTCTTCTCACAATACAATTTCACTTACAGCTCTGAGACATTGCTTCCAGTGCTGATTTGTTGGTGGGTGCTGAGAGGGCATATTCAACTCTATTCTTTATATGCTCTTGGTCTATTCCAGTTCTGAAAGGTGGATATTAAGTGACTCTGTCCTTTTTATCTGCTTTGCATTCATTCTTTCTATGTTTTTATCTGCCTTGTGTAGTCATGTTTTTTCCTGGAGAATTTTTTTGTGTGTTTATGTGTGTGACTAGTCATCTCTTTTAAGAGAAAATTAGGTCGTGCAGTAAATTCCTGCTAGTGAAAAGAAGGAAGCCTAAGACAAAATACTGTAATCTTAAGGAGAGTTTTGTGTTCTAAATGACATATTTGCTCTTCCTTAAGGAATTCTCTCGTAGTAATGTAAATCGGTACAGTTGTGTACTTTAGTTATACAACTAAGAACTTAAAGAGGCAAGACCCTGCCAGTATGGTGCTCAGCTGAGCCATGCTTGATACCTGCACTTGTTTTGAAACTATAAATCCACTAGCTTAAAGGTTCCACTTGAAATTGTTTCACAAAGTATATTGCTGCTGTCTGGAAATTTTGACATTATCACAACACTGAGGCTTTAATAGTTGAGAAACTGTGAGAAATAGTATGAAAGACACTGCACTGTGGCCATAGAAGTGCTTCTGTATCTGGATAGCCTGTGCATACAGTTAATCATTTGTTGAAGGAGGTGTAGACTTGTAGTTTTAATGTGCTTTTTTTTTTTTCAACATCAAAACTGTATGTGCACACACCTGCCTTCTTGTAATTATTTAGTAAAATTGCATGTAGATGTGCTGTCCATAGGAGAACTTGATTTGGCAACAGCTTTGGTGCATTCAAAACTATTTTTTGTGTAATTGGAATAAACTCAAATTTTGAAGTCCTTTTTCCCCCAAGAAGTGGAACTGTGCTGAGTGTCTCATGTAGGATTTTAAAATGTGAGGATTTTAACTGTATCTCGTTCTCACTGGATGAAAATGATCGAGTGGTTCCAAACCAAAAACCATGGTCCACATTTGTTGACATGTCTGAGAATGACTTGGCTTGAACCAAATGGCACATCCTGACGAAATGTCCTGCTGCTGGAAAGGACCGGTTGTGGTACTTGGACGTAGGGTGTGACTGTGACACATGGATTTGAAAGAGGAGAATAAGCTTCTGGGTATCTGTGAGCAGTTCTTACTCTCCGCTCCTCACCTGGCCTTGCACCACATGTCTTTCCTTGGACCACTAAGAACAGCCGCTGAGTGGCTGTGAGGAATGCTGTCTACCAGCAGGTCTTGGCATTCTTCTGTTGGCCAGAGGTCTGAAAGATCTGGGGGGAGTTTATTCAGCCAAGCTGAACGTGAGCCAAAGTGTACTTTCACCGCAAGCAAGGAAGATAACATAGTGAGCTACCTTTGGAGGACATGGCCAGGAGGTGGAGAGAAGTTACATCCTTCTCCAGTCCACATTGGTGAGAGCACAGCAGGAATCCAGCAGCTGGTTTTGGGCCCCCCGGTTCAACAGAGATATTGTGAGGTTGGAAAGAGTCTGTTAGAGAAGTGGAAAATTGGCTGGGGGCCTGTGCAGAAACTGAGGAAGCTGGCCTTGTTTGGTCTAGTGAAGAGGAAGCTGGAGGATGATCTTGTAGTGGTTTACAGCTGCTCAAAGGGAAGCTCTGAAGACACGAGACAAACTCCTGTTGGAAGTGCCAGCTGGTGCATAGCAAGAGCCGCTGGCTGCATGCTGCAGTCGGGGTGGCTTACAGTGGACGTTAGCGGGTAGCTTTCTTTTTACCCGTAGCAGGGTGCAGCACTGGGACAGATCACTCAGGTGATGTGATTTCTGCATGTTAGGGGGCTCAGAAGATTGAGCTGGGCAGAGCCACAGCTGGCCGGATCTGGTGTCGGTGGTCATCATGCATTGAGCAGAAGGCTAGGTGAGGTGATCTCCAGAGGTCCCTTCCTAGCAACACTTGTACGATTCACTGAATTACTAGCCAGCCTATGGAAACTTAGAAAAAAACTTCAATTCCAGCCATGTTCCTGCTCCGGGGATTGAGCCAATATATGGTGTTTAGTAGAGAAGGTTTTCCAATGGAGAAGTACGAGACTGAAAGCTGTATTGCCTAAACAGTCTCAAATGAAGGTAGGCACCAAAATATTGGATTCCTTGAACTTTCATCATTCTGCAAATAGAACTGTCTGTGTCTTGTTTTGGATATCTCTGTTTAAAACAAGTGGGCTCATAGATGAATACATTGCACACAAAACTGTTCTGATGCCTCTTACTGGTTTCTGCTCCAATGGCAAGCTGGGAATGGGTTTCAATTTGTGTCTGTTGAGGAAATGAATGATATTTTACCCCCAAACACTGGTGGCTGTTTTAGCTCTACACTCCTTGGGGATTCCCTGCACTTAGAAGGATTTCTCATTGCCATGAAGAGGCATGTTTAAATTCACTTTTTTCTTTTAATGAGTAGCAGAAAACACACACCTGAAGTGACAAGGTCCAGTGCTGAAAATTCAACTGATTTTTAAAAATATCAGTAAGATTGAATGTACAAGCTTTAAAAAAAAGAAAATGGAAGATGTCACTCAGTTCATACTGTTCCTTGGTGCTGTCCATGGCAATAAGGAATGCCGTTCTAAAAATGTGCCTTTTAAACTAATGATGTTTCTATTCTGAAATCAAGCTTGAAAAAAAATTCTGCTATCTCTACATTTTTCTCCAAAACTGCAATGAATCAGTTAAAACCTTTCAGTGAGTGCTGGATCACAAAGGGAGAAGTATAGTTTCCCCGCAAAGACGATTTGTGCCAATGTGTTGGAGAGGATTTCAACTAATAAGCAACAACAGAAAAGTGCACTCCCTGCAGGGAGAATGGTATTGTAAAGTAATGTTAGGTTTATACTATACATTAACAAAAGGAAGCATAATTAATAATGCTGCCGTTGTGTTCTGTACTTGGCTGTATTGTTCAGACAGTGAAACTCATCGTTTGTAGTATCATTTACTTTTTAATAAAAGCACAAAGAAGGTGAATTTGAATTGCTTGTCAACAACAACAAAAAAAGCCGAATACGACATAGCAGACTTCAAATTAGAATTCTTCATTGATTAGTGGCTCAGCCTTAAAGTGCCTAATTTATCTATTAAATCTCATTCTCTCTTTAAAAACAACAAAGGGCATTTTCATTCTCAGAATTATCTGATAAATACAGCTTGCTGCAAAAAAAAGCCTGTTCCACTTGTTTTAATGAGTTTTCATCAAATTCATAGTAAAGATTTGGATGACTCCGAGCCTTATTGATTCATGGTGCAATTCCTCTTGAAGTCAGTAGTCTTAACAGGAATGAATCTGGCAGGTGAGTCCTTGATTAAAGCAGCTGTATCTGACCCATTCTGTTCAGTAGGTCTTCTTATTGATATGGGAATTTGGTAAAGGTTACAAAGTTAAAATTTTCAGAAGGTCTCACGTAACTTGAGGAATTACTTAACTGGTTGAATGAACTTTTTCTTAGGTTTTGAATAGAAGAGATTGATAAATGGCTCAATCTAGGTCTTTTGGTGTTGAGGATCATAGTCTAACTATTCTCTTCCAGAACCAAAAATGTGTCTGAGTATTTGATTCCAGTCTTTGTTCAAGCATGTGCCAAAAGAATCCTGCAGGTCAGCAAGATTCAAGATTTCCTTAGGGTACCTCCAGGACTGCTGGAGCAGATACAATGTGTTGGAAGTTTGAGATGCGAGAAAAGGAAAATGCGGCACTCTAAGAAATAATAGGACTGCTTAGTCCTAGAATGCCTTCTCCTTATCTTTTGGATGAGGGAGCCAGCTCACTCACGAGAGGAAGACAAAGAGGAGAGCCCTCTATGAGACCAAGTGTGGGCTTCTTAAGTGAGGAAGAGAAACATCCACAGAGCTTCAGAGCAAACCATGTTCAAAAATGTCAGTCTTATCACAAAGCCATTTACCCAAGGGTTGAAAAAGAGATCTGACAGTGGCTCTTACCTTGGCTTCTGAACTATGTGCTTAAACTGTGTTTCAAATTGAAAGTGCAACTTAAATTGCAAACCACAGAAACGTGTTTTGGGTTTGCCAGTTAACAGAAAAATGATAGATGCGTAGGTTTGAAATCTAGGACTGCCTGAAAACTGTTTACAGGAAGATTTTGTAGAAAAGTTGGTGCCTTAGCTTTTTACTGTTTTTGTTATAAGCATCATGAAGTGATCTGTCTAGAATGAGTAATTGGGAGTAAAGTTTTGGATAGTCCCAAATAAGAGGAAGGCACAAAAAATACTTTTGAGTCTTCTGTCTTGGTATAATTCTTTCAGTTCTAATTTGGTTGATTCTATATGCGCACACCAAAGAGCATTTATCCTTTTGTTCCTAGGTGTGTTTGCCATAATTAGGATCGCAGGGAATTACAATTCCTACATAATTTGAGTGCATCTGGGAAGAAAACAGTATTAAGTTGGTTTTTAAAACTCCACAGGAACTTGGGGATTCATTTTTTTCTAGTACTTGTCAGTATTCATGGTTAATTAGACAACACTGTAGTTGGAAATTTCTCCATTGTTATTTTGAGGACTGTAATGACTCATTTGTGCCGCCTGGGGATGGAGGTGCTGGTAGGATTTGATCTCTAGTAACCTCTTGGGGAAGGGGCTCCAGCCAGGCAGGCTTCAATCTGCTCTGCTTACTGAGCGGATTAGCAGCAACTGAAATTCATGCTCAGCAGAAAGTGCCATCATTCTGTTGTCTTGGGGTTGCTGTAATAGCACAGACTCTGGGAAAACAAGTAGCCAGAGAGGTCCTGTCTTTTCTTACAAGATTACAGCTTCATAACTTCGAGATGCAGCACATCAACATGCAGAGGAGGTGTGCCTGTGAAAGGAGGGGGATGAAGGACCGTGTTTATTCTGGATGGCTCCATAGTGTCCAGTGGGGAAATATGGAATATTTGGCAGGTTGCTTGATATTCATAAAAGGCTGAACGTGTCCATCACAGTCTGAGGTGCTGTCATCGCAACAGCTGATAGTGATGTTTCAGTGGAGAGTTCTGCGTGTTACGTTAGCACTGATCTCTGAGTAAGGTGGAAGCATAACCCACTGTCAAATCCTCAGCACAGATTTAAACAGGCTGGCTTCTGCTGATTTGCTCTGGTGCTCTGCTATGAATTTGTTCTGGTATGTGTGCTTGGGCAGACCTGTTTCTTTTTATTTAGCGAGCAGTTTTTTTCGCTGCATCTTTTCTGTGACTTCATTTGAAAGATTCCACCCCGCCCCCCCCCGGGAGATATCCAAGCACCCGAAAGATAAAGAGAAAGGGGGGTGGGGGTGGGATTTGCCCTAAATTATTTGCTAATCCTTGCCGGAGGAGTCAGAAAAAGCCTGTCCTCATCCCCAGCAGGTGCACTGCGGTAGAGGTGCCGCATGCCGGGGTTGGCAGGCTCGCGGTTACTGGCGGTCAGTGCACGGCAGTAACCCCGGCTGTGATGCTCCAGCGCCAGCAGCGGGCCCTGGTTGGCTGCTCCGTGCGCTGTTGCTAAGAGGAGAGGAAGAGAAGAGCGGTGAAGAGCAAAAAAAAAAAAACCCCTTTGCGAGAGGGGGATTTTTTGTTTCTCGCTTTTCTCCAGCAGATGGGTTGCATTGTTTTCCTCCGGTTTTGCCTGTTTTGTCTGAGAGCATGGTTTCATCTCGGAGAGCAGAATGTGTGCAAATTAAGATCCATATGTTAGAAAGAGTAAACAAGTTAAGCTGGTTGAAATGAGCTGTGATGCTAGTAAAAGCTCGTCAACCAAATATTTTGTGAGTTCTTTTTCAGTGACTTAAAATATTAGTGAAATTAATGAAAACAAAACTTGACTTCTAACAGAGGGTTTTGAAATTCATGTTACAGCCTTGATAAAATCTGTGCAGTTCCTCTTTTATCGCTTAAGCTGTCACGAGATTGTAAAAATACACCGAGAAGTCACTGTTACTGGAACACTTCACAGCATGTTATTTAGAGATATGTAATAATTCCTAGCATCTTCTTGTATGTTGTATAAAATAGAGGTTACCAGAGACAAGTCTTACTCAGCCTCTTTGGTTCTCCAATTGTTTCCCAGCCAAGAATGGCATTCCTTTAGCAGTAGTTCCACTGAAATAGCAGGATTACTTATTTTCTTTCATTTGAAGCCCAGTGTTATTGCTGTGGGATTCCTTTTGTGCATGTCTGAGTTTGACTCAGTGGGTCTTGGTCACAGAGTTTTTGAGTGAGTAGGACATTTTTTTCTTCTTTCTCTTTAACCTAATGCTTATTAAAAGCAAACATTAGTGACCTCACTGTTTTTCTTGCTAGCTAGTGTTTTAATATGAAACATGTTATTTATTGCTGTTGTGAAAACTTGTGGCCAAGGAAGGAAGTTTTAGAGAGATACCAGTTAAAGCGTTTCAGAGTTCAGGTGCTGGGGAAGTGGTGATGAGCTGCTGGGACTTTGGTCTGCAGTCTGTGCTGCTCTTTCCATCTCACCCATGCCTTGGGAGCTATCTGTAACTCACCCTGACAGCTCTCCGCTACAACCTTCTGTCCACTGAGTAGGATTTGATGAAGTGCTTTGCTGTCCTCTGCCCATATGCAGTCACCTCTTGCTCGAGGTGTTGAGGAGGAAGAGATTGTATACATCATCTTCGGGGTGGGATGTAGCTGTGCCGTGTTGATAATGGCACAGCAAACCTCAAGCTGGTATATGGCAATCCTTTTTTCACATGGTGGTGTTTCCAAGTAGAATTCAGTCCATAGTCTGAAGATATGTGTGAAGGAAGATTAGGTAAGGGTCATTTTGCAGTTGGAGGCTTCAGCCATTAGATGGTCCACCAGGGTTCTCCATAGCCTTAGTGAACGGGAAGATAGACCAAAAGAGCAACCAAGAACAGGAGCTACTGCAAGAGTAAAAATGCTTTTAGAGTCCACTTTTAGTTGTGTGTTCACATGTCATTTTGAAAAGTGCCCTTCTGTAAGCCCACAGGGTCTAACCTTACATGCGTACTAAGACAGATCTTTTCTTCTCAGAGGATTTAAGATCTCAGAGTTCTGATCTGTATTCTCTAAGAAATTAATTCCTTCACACTTCCCTGTAGCATTGTTCTGACTGGCTTTGAAAAGACAGAGTTCAGGGAACACGATACTACTCAAAATGTGTAGGGTATACCCTATTGTGTTATAATTCTTGACTGTACCTGTGAAACCGATGGCTAATTTTGTCCTCTATGAGGATATGCAAATTAGCATCTTAAGACTTATTCCAAAAGGGGAAGAAAAAAAAAGGGGAAAAAAAATAGCAAGGAGAATCCTGGCAAAATTTGTGTGATAGTTGAGCACACAGGAGTTAACTGATTTGGATTTAAAATGAGAGCATTGCAAAATGAAGGGAGAGTGTTCAGTCTTGAATGTCCTTCAGGCAAAACTTAAATCCATTGACCTAAAAGGTCTTATCCCCCAAAACCTCTGTGGTTGCACACTCTTGAGATATGTAAGGATATTTTTTGGCAAAAATAACTTGGGAGTTTAGGTCAGTTTGCCATTGTACGAAGTCAAAGAAAGTCCACCAGGCACAGTGTCAGTTCTCTGGTAGGAGGCAAAGCTTTGGGAACAGTGTGAGAACAGGCAGACATGCAATATTCCCTGGTTTCTTGCAACTTGCAGCTCAGAGGTTTCCAGAACCAAGTGTGGTATCTGTCTTTACTAGCTCTTCATGGATTTTTCTTTTGTAAAATCATTCACTTGCTCCCAGGACCTAAAAGCAGGCTTTGGTGTCCATGCTGTCACTTTGCTGCTTGCCTCCTTTTTCAAATCGTTCAGGAGTAACATGAACAGCCCTCTATGAGGATATGAAAATTAGCATCTTAAGACTTACTCCAAAAGGGGAAGAAAAAAAAAAAAAAGGGGGGGGGGGGACACCCTGAAGATTTTAATACTGTCATTAAGCAACAGAGTTAAATTCTGCACTTTTGCATCTGTTTTGTGCTTGTGTAAGTGCTTGAAGTGGCTGAGGCTGCACCAACAGAGCATGGCTAGTACAATTTTTTTAATCATGATCCAGTCATTACCTCAAGTGCTTTGGAAATTAAACGCTCTAATAGCACCAGCATAACAGCACTAGAATTGGTAAATGAGCACATTTAAAAGGACAGGGATTGAAGGTAAATACTTTGCTTTTAGAGGAAAGATAACTATTTTACCACGGTCAAAATGCCACTATCTTCAGCCAGCCAGTCAATGCCTGACTGGCTGAAATACTGTTTGAGGCCCATGAAGCTGAAACATGTGGGTTGCCATCCGAGAATGAGCTCCTCATCCTTCTCCACTCAGAGAGGTGAATGTCATATGCCACCATCAGAGAAATCTGAGAGCTGGAAAAACAAGGAAAAATGCAGAGGGGTGCATCTGTGATCAGCTGCCCGTGAGTCGTTATTCATTGGGTTTTGTTTTTGACTCTGAATCTTGCAGAACTACTTGAAGGAGAAATTGCCCCAGAGGAGGAAATTGATGGTAAATAAATAGTAAGCATGCAGATGCTAGATGAGAGAACTTGCTGAAAACCAGTTAGGTCAGATTTATTCTGCAGTCAGAAGTGCAAGTTCTTTGCAAGAAATTTGCAAGAATTTCTGATTTTGATGACTGTAAACCAAGACCGTGACTCACAGCCAAATCTGGTGGGGCTTTGGGACCCAAGACTCCTGCTCCAGCCCAAGGGCTGCACAGCAGCCTTGGTCATGTATTCACAGATGCAGCTGGCAACGAGGCAGAACGTATTCCAGCAGGCACACAAGCGTGTCCATGTCTGCAGTGCGCACAGCCAGCCATACGGACCAGCACAAACACAGGAGTGCCTCTGCCAGCAACGTGGATCCAGATGGCACGTGCAAGCACACACAACGCAGGTGGCTCGCTGTGGTCTGTCCCCGCTGGCTGATCAGGATTGAAGTTGTCCTGTGGGTTACACATGCACGCAAGGCAGGTCTCCACAAGCACTGGTTTTAGACAGTGTCAACCCAACAGCTGGCCCAGACTCCTCCAGCTGTTATTACCTGGACCTACAAGCCATCAGGTTTGCAGCGTCTTGTCCCAGTGGCTGACGCACAAACCGGTTCTACTCACCAGTGAATCCTTTTTGGTGTTTGCTGGTGTTCATGCACACAACAGAGGGTGCATCCACCCAGGAGATAATTGGGAATAGGTTTTAATAAGGATACAAGTTAGACCGGTGGTGGTCAGGTGCAGGGCTCAGTCAGACAAGCATGCTGACCGGCTGCGTGTTCGTATGTGTCTGGGCCCTCTAATCCCTTTTCCCTTCCATTTTCTTGGGCGTGTTCCTTCCAGGCCTTGATCCCTTCCTTTCCCTGCCTTTGGTGACTGATTCCCTTAACATCCTGTGATAAGTTTTGCTCTTTCTTCTTTGTAATTTTCCCATAACCATCCCATAAGTCATTTTAGAGTGTTCCACATTTCTCTTCGCCCTGCATGGCACAGTAAGTCCTGGTCCCCTCCTGGGAGAGTCTCCCCGTTGATGGATCCTGACAGGTTTTCTCCCAGCGCCAGCGGTCCAGTCCTTTTCCCTCAAGAATCCTAAGAGTGGTTGATTCAGGGGGCTGTGTTTGCACAAAGACCATTTTTAGACCTGCCTGGCTGATTTGATTTTGCTAAGCCTTCTATTTAAAAATAAATGGCATAATGTGCCTGACCAGCAGCTTGTTTTACGTCCATGGAAAATTTCTTTGTGATTTAAATCATCATTGAATTGGAACTTGCACCTGGACATTTTTACCCTCACATATGAAAGTATCAGGAAAATTGTGAGTAACTGCAGGCAGGGAATAGAGGTGCTGCCATTTGTGATTACAGTAAATCAGGTTCTGCTGTCTTTAAGGCAGAGTTATGACTATGTGTGCAAGTTGCTGTATTAAAAATAGGCAGAGGACCTTGACAGACATTCATGAAGAAGGCTGACTATTTGATTTCTTGTCTGGGAAAATGATAATGTAAGCCTCAAGGGAAAATATATTACCTGAAGTAGTCACAAGTTCATGGACCTTGGGATTACTGTAACACTAGGTGTTCACAGACAATGGTTGTGTCTTCTCTGGTAATAGTAAGATGCCTGGGGACACTGCAAGTGAGATGTAACTCTGCAACATGCATAATACCACATATCAGGTTTTCTCTTGATTATCCCAGCCTCCTGAGTGCTGTATACATAGTATAAAACCAAATAAAAACAGAGTAAGCTTTCCCATGTAGGACACAGCTGTGGTATTTTAACACTGTGTTTGATTCTCACTGACAGATGTTAAGCAAGGAAAATAAACCTCTTCAAGCTAAGTGAAGGACAAAAAGTGACACACATCCTGCAGTAAATAAATAAACCTCACTTTGGAGCAAACTTGTGATTTGTCTGAGGCACTCATGCAGTAGTACTTAAAAGTACATGGCCAAATGAATCCTGAAATCACAGTAATGGCATATTGGATAGAGCTTACCCAAAGAATAGATACGGGTAGCCTGCCAGGAGCGTTGTTTTACAGTAGAACATTCTGGGTCAAATGCATCTCTGATATAAATTAACTGAAATTAATAAAACTTGCTGAAGGAAGAGTATGACCTACTACCTAAAAGACACTTTTTTCACTTGTTAATATGGTTCAGCGCTAAAATTGCATTCTAAAAAAGGCAGAAGCTAATGCAGTTCATGTTAAATGCCAGTGCTAAATGTCAGCCAAGCTGGACTTTTGACTACCAGCCTAACAATGGAAAGCCCATCTCTTTCCTTCTCCCTCCCATCACTCACAGTTTTAACCTGAGAAAACTTGTCCTGGACGACTTGTTGTCCAGCTCCTGTCCAGATGATCAACACTACGAATGAGACAGAGCAAGCAAGTTTGTATGGTGGTGGAAATGTGCCAGCAGACATCACCATCCAGTACAGGCATGGCTCAGAACATGAGAATGCCCCCGCTCTCAGGGTGCAGAGTCATGTATTGCTTTTTCCCCAGATTTCTAAATTTTCATTTTAGTGACCTGTGAGCATGGTAGATGTGCTTTGTCTTTATTTGTACGATCTGTTAATATGTTCAATATAGCGTAGATGTATTAGTAGACTTAATATGTTTATATTGATACCTGTAAGTATAAGTGTGTGGGTATATGGCTACATATTATCTCTGTTTTTATATATATGCACATACACCCATGCACTCAGGAATATTTGTTTATGTACAAGATCTGGCTTTATGTCACTGTAACAGATATTTTGAAGGTAACATTTGTATTGAGGTGTATATTCCTCCTCCTTTGCGATGTAATTGTGGAAATGCAGTAACAACCTGTTTTTTTTTAATGAAAAGCAAAAGGATATCGGTTGCTTAGAAGTGGTTCAAGTCTGTTGCTAATGGCATAACAACATAATAAGCTAAAATAGCAGGAAGAATGACTGTGAAATGGAAGCTGTTTTATTCACCTGAATGCCACTGGTGTATAGAATGGTATAAAGAAAAGACAGCATTTTGCTGATGCTTTCCAATAGGGGCTTATTGCATTACGTAAGTTGAGTAATTTTCTGCTCTCAGACATTTCTGTTGTAATCAGATTGCTTTTGCTTTGTTTGTTTTTGTTTTCTTTAGAAGTTATAAGGAAGAATGGGTTGGAGCCCTCGTGTGTATTAGTAGTGAGTCCGATTCATACATATTTGGACAATTTTTCCTGTCCTTTTACAACTGCCAATGTCATTATCTGAATTTCCTTTTTTATTAATCTGAGCATTGTAGCAGCTCACTTTCCTCCTAGGTGTAAAGGAGAGTGTGCTTACATGTCAGATAAATGTATTCTGTTTGTTTGGATAGCGATTTGCTGGTGGTAGAAAACTGGAAAGAGACTGTATTTTGGAGTACAAAAGGAGGATGTTAGGGTTTTATGCAAACTAGCGGGAATGTGACTTTTCAGTCTGCAAAAGGCACTGATAGAGTGGTACAAAGAACAGGGATCCAGTAGGGATGTTCCACTCTCTGATTTTCTTGGGGGCCAGAAATGTCCTTTGGCTGCCCTGGGGAAGGCAAAAAACAGAGCAGATAGTGCCAGGGTGAGCACCTGAGATCTGCAAGTGGAGGGCACTTTCCAGAAATAGCTCTGTGCACAAGACGGGTGTCTGTTCCCTTGTGGCTGCATTTGCCTTCTGTGAGCACCTTTGATGCAGGGAAGAGAAAGGGCTAATGAGGATATTGCTTGGTAGTGGTCAGACCCCGTTGCTCTTGTTGTCTTTTTTGGTAGCCACATTGGCGCTAATACACCTTTGGATTTCTGTGAATTGCTCAATATGTTTTAAAAGATTGTCTCTCCTCTTTACCAGATCCCCTAATATTCCATACCTGTAGCTGTTCTGTGAAAGTGCTGATACTAAAACACATAGGGAGAAGAGATTCCAATTGCTTCCAGGGTGTTTACAGCTGTACACAAGGAAAGAAGATTGAAGATGGAGTCGAGATTAACCTCTCCTTTTGTATCGCAGTATCATTATCGAATTAGATCAGAAGCAAAGCCCTGCAGCTTAGTCACTATTAGAGCGTAGGCACCCCTTTCAGGAGGAAGCCTTTGAGAAGAACAATCTTCAGCCGTCCACCTACACCATTTTCTTTGCGGATTTGCAAGATGGAAAAAGTGACAGATGCAACTGCCTTTGGGGAGGTTTACATTTTCTCCTTGTGCGCTGCCTTTAAAGAGACTGCTTCCGCTCTGAATCGCCGACTCTTGGACGATCCCCGCAGGGGACCCATGTCTTTGCTGTCCATGAGTTGATGGTTCAGGGACAGAACAGCTCCATCGGAGTTCAGTGGATTAGACCCTGAAAATGCAATCTGCTGGTTTTGACTAACCCATGCTACTTCATTAGAGGCACAGGTACCCTTTAGTGAGGAGTTCCACCTGTAATACAGGTAAGCGGTATGGAGAGCAAAGGGGAGGGAACACAGGATTCTTCCCAGTTCCCTGAAAAGGTCCTATACCTGAACAAGGTCTCCTGTCATCCAGTAGTTGCTGTACCTTACTGCAGATGATGGCCAAGTGCCAGATAGTTCAGATGTAGAGAGAAATTTCAGCCGAGGTCTTGCCACACAATTTAACGTCCATTCTTGGGGTTTACATATGTTGGAACTCATCTCATGCCTGTGATTTTAGTTCTGCATCACTTCTGAAATTACTTTCTGGTTTCATGGTTCAGCAAACTTCCTTCTAGAAGAGCATGTCTTGTGCAGTTTCTCCAAGGATTCTTCTAACATAACAGATGGTGGGATTTTTGTGGGCAGTGCCAAACTGTAGGTTTGATAAAATTTTGCTTTTACCACCCTATGGGAAATTAACCCTAGTGTGGGCTTCACTTTCTTGACCAATAAGAGTCTTAAAGCAGTGCTTTGGATTCCTGCAGGAAAACCTACTGTGGCAAGCCCTTTCATTGTATTGGGACAATTTATCATCAGCAAACAAATAGAAAGTGTGAAAGGAGAAGAGCAGAGTAAAACAGATGGTCCCTGTGCAGGATCTTGGTCTTTGATGTCAGTTCACTGAGAACATGGGACCATGAATCTGACCAATGTGTACAGAGGCCGCTGTAATAACTGTAACAACAACGGTGAAATAGGGAAGAACCCTTGCAAGTGTTACAGATGTGTAAGTGGAACCTTCCTCTGTTAGGGGCCANAACCTTCCTCTGTTAGGGACCAACAGCAGAGCTTTAAAGCAGTTTGCTGGGTTTCACTCCGGTCTTCAATGGAGCTGGAGGGGTGACTCAGTTTTAACACGCACATACAGAAGTCTAAGGAAGTAGTAACACTTTCAAAATGTTGTGATCTGATGACTGAAGAATATTCCGTGCTTGTGCCATTACCCAGGTTGTTGCAACCCCTGTCAGCGTTATGGAATCTCANACCATGAATCTGACCAATGTGTACAGAGGCCGCTGTAATAACTGTAACAACAACGGTGAAATAGGGAAGAACCCTTGCAAGTGTTACAGATGTGTAAGTGGAACCTTCCTCTGTTAGGGGCCAACAGCAGAGCTTTAAAGCAGTTTGCTGGGTTTCACTCCGGTCTTCAATGGAGCTGGAGGGGTGACTCAGTTTTAACACGCACATACAGAAGTCTAAGGAAGTAGTAACACTTTCAAAATGTTGTGATCTGATGACTGAAGAATATTCCGTGCTTGTGCCATTACCCAGGTTGTTGCAACCCCTGTCAGCGTTATGGAATCTCACCTGTTGGCAGAAAGATGAACGAACTGGAGGTAGTGTGTTTTCTGCTTGCACACAATGGTCAGAAGCATTTACCCAGCACTGAAATGAAGACCAGCAATATTAGAGAAGTACTTACTTTTGCATCTTCACACAGGCTACAGCTATCATTACTTTCCCTTGCTATGTCACGTACATTTAGAAAAAAATGCCTAGAAAAATTTGAATTTGGGCAGCTTTAGTTTGGCTCTGTGTGCATTGCCTGTAGAAGGAGTTTCTGTAGCCAGGATTTTGAATTATACTTACGTATATCAAATATTTTTTAAAGCAGAAATTACATGAGCAGTTATACATAAAGATAGTAGACCACATTTTCCTCTAGGCACCTCACAGCAGTGGGGAGACGTGCATGACAGATTTCATCTGAGGAAGTGTAGGTTTCTACAGTATACAATTTTGTATCAAAGTTAGACATCAGCCTTGGCTCTCTTTATAGACCAGAGAGATGTCACTGACAGTCAGTGGAGCAGAAATTACTGTTCATTTCATCCTAAATGAACCTAACAGGTGACTCTTTCTTCACATTTACCAGGAGGAACAGCTGTGGTGGGTTGACCTCACTCAGAGCTGACTCTTGCAGCAGGTCCCTCATTCCCCTTCCATGGGATGGGGAAGAGAATCAGAAAAGGAAAAGGTGAAAACTTGTGGACTGAGATAAGGACAGGTTAAAAAGTGAAGTAAAGCTGCACGTGCAAGTAAAGCAAAATAAGGAGTTTGTTCACTATTTCCCATCGCCATGAAGGTGTTCAGCCATTTCCAGTAAAGCAGGGCCTCAGGATGCAGAACAGTTATGTGGGATGACAAACACCATAACCCTAAGCATCCCTATTTCCTTCTCCTTTNGTGTGGAAGCTCCCTTTGGTCAGCTCTGCTGGCCATGTCCACTACCAAGTTCTTGTGCACCCCCAGCCAGCTCACTGCAGGAGGGAAGATTAGGAAAAGAAAAAAAAAGAAAGCCTCGCTGCATTGCAAGCACTGTTCAGCAACAGCCAAAACACCAATGTGCTGTCAACATTGTTGAGTCATAAATCCAAAACGCGATAGGAGCTGCTCAGAAGACTATTAACACCATCCCAGACAGAACACATAGGAGTAGCTCACATGCAAATGTTTACATCATGGATGTTTCCAGCTGACTTAAATCAAACCCCCATTGAGATTCAAAGTTCCTGGTACATCAGTATTTCCTTTGTGGAGGTTTCCACCTTGTAATCTTTGAATATTGGAATATTTCTGTGTGTCTAGGTTGTTACGAATCCCCACGTTCAATCCCTCAGCCTTGTGTCAGCTACTCAGCTAGCATGAACCTATGCTGCTGGGTTGATTTTAGTGGAGCTTTGTTGTTTTACAGGAACTGAGTCTGGCAAGAAGATGTGGTTTGTAGGATCAAAGCATGTGCTTTGAGGTGACATGTATTATCCTAACTGTGCATCTTTATTATTTCATTTGAAGTGGCAGTATTTACAAGGACAACCGTGTAGGCAGCCTGGACTCTCTTTTTTCTTTTTTTTTTTTTTTTTTTTTTTTTTTTTCAGGGGTTATTTGGTTGCAT
>VXAV01000941.1:27927-39579 GCA_013399715.1 Alectura lathami
TACAATTTCTTTTAAAAGGTCAAACGCTGTGGCATCTTTTAAATTGTAATAACCAGGACTGGAAACATATTTCAAAATCCAGGAAATCTGTCTCCCAGTGTCTGCACAGACAAAATGTTATCTCGTGAATGTAAGTCGTCTCAGAAGTCTATGTTTTAAACAACCACACTTGCTTCTAATAAGCTAGGAAAAGTTATTTTTTTTCCCTGTGCAGTTTGCAGTCGATATTTCATCACATAGCAGAAGAAAGCAGAAGTAACGAATGTAGCTAGTCTGAACGTATAAACTAATGACCGAAAGTAGTCTTCTCTGAGGGAGAAGGGATTTCTGTCTCCCACTACAGAGTGATCCAGCTACATCTGCACTGTAAATTGAAGGCAGATGGGGCAGTTCCGTTCTTAACAGCTGTTGGACTCTTTTAGAATATCTCCTGCTTGAAGATGTGTTTTAAAGGGAAGGGGTGTTGGGAAGAGTTCTGGTTTTATCTGTTTGTAAGACCGTGCATAATACTATTTGTACTTTGAGTTATAAAGGTACTGCAATTATGAGGAAGTTGTTTTTTGCCTGATTGGCATACGTAAACAGCTTTCATCTCTAAATGTATGCATCAGGCTCGTGACTTCAGTTTATCATTCAAGAGAATGTGTCAGCCTTTCATTTTGAATTGTGTTGGCTCTTCTTTTGTCAGGGAAGACCTTTCTTGCACATGTAAGTAACAGAAACAAAGGCAATTAAAAAAAAAAAGGCAGCAAAAAGCAATTATCAAGCAAGGATTGGGATATGGATATTGCTTTGAAAAGACATTTCCAGTAGTTTCAGAAGAAAGACAAAGCTTTGCGTCATTCATACTTTTTTTTTTCTCTTTCATGTTTCCTAAGGGTTGAGGATAAATTAAGGCAGCAATTTTCCATGCAGGGAAAACACAAGCTATGCCCCAGATCTCCAAATGCTTCAACATCTAAATGCTGCTTCTGAAGCCATCAGGTCTGGTTGCAAGTGCAGATTTATTTGCATTCATGGTTGAAGGTTACTTTCGTTCGTTGACCCATTTAATTGTCAGTCCCTATCCTCAGCTGCAGGCATATGGCTTCATGTGCATGCGTATGAAAGACAAGCGGCTTTAACTCTCCCAAGCAAAAACATTCAACAGAGAAACAGGCAAGAGCCAAACCTTGCTGAGGAGCTATCTGAATAAAATGAATACCCGTATATAATCAAAATCATCCTGTGGAACTCAGTGGGAGGCTGTGATCTTGGTACAGAGGAGGCTAAAGGGAGCTACACAAAAATGGTTCGCTTCTCTGAGCTCACTGGGTGTCAGTGGAGACTGACTGCCCACTGTGTTCCTCACTTCTGGCCTTTCTTGGTCTTTGTGAGTGGGCCACAATGGTGTTACTACACTGTTGGCAGTACTGTGTAGGAAGAGAAATAAGGAAGGTGTTGTTTGTCTCATTCTGCTCTTTGTAGAGGTGGATGGATTGTTGGTTAGTCTCTGTGAATACAACGAATGGCTCAGAGCAGCTGTTCCAGGGGGATTAGCATCACTCCATGTGAGGTATTTCTTTAACAAGAAAGATGTCGAATAGTTACCTTGGCCTGTTACTGCCTTGGGATGCGCTGATAAGTTACTTAAATACGTCAGCTCTTCCTGGCCATAGCCGTAGAGAGCTTAGACTTGGCGAGGGCTGGCACAAAAACACTTTGCAGCATGGTGGGGAGGAGTAATCGATGGTTGCAGGAGCAAGGACGTGTACCCACAATGCTACCGCTTCCCATTCTGTTCCTCTGCGCTGCTGAGGGAATGGGATGTTTCAGGAAAGTCTGTAAATTCTGTGTCTACCTGCAAACGCTTCAGTCTCATGTTACTTGGTGATGTGGGTTCTGTGTGCAGAAGACTCCTTGTGTTCACAGAGAAACATTGCCCGGCCAGGAGATGTGACACAGCCAGACGAGGTGAGTGAGGTTGTATGGGTTACTAAACCTTCAGACTCAAAATTATGGGGATGCAGAACTTGCAGCCTAACAGACTGTTATCTCTAATTACTTACTCTGAAGAAAAGTAGTTTTCAGTTCCTAAAACAATGCAATGAGCAGTCTCCATAGTAGGTAAACAGCATGGTGTACACAACCCTTCTTTGGAAGTTTCAAAATGGAGAAGTCCTTACTTAGTCAGGGCTTTTTAAAATTTGACTGTACAATGTGGGCTGTCAGATCCAATGTCTTGCGTAAGCTTAATATCTAGTCCAGGGATCTGAAAGAACAGTGAAATTAAAGGGTCTTTTCAGATTATTTATAGTCTACAGTTTGGATTAAGATTCTTCCTCTGCTACAGCTCAGTTTCCTGTTGAGATTCCCATATTCTCATCAACAAATTTTATTGTACAACATTGCCCAGAGTAACTAGTGGTTTCCTGTCATAAATCTTAGTTTGGGGACTCAATCTCTGAGGCTCCAGTCTACTGTATTCTTTACTGGCTTTCCACAGAAAGGAGTTAATTGATACAAGGGAAGTTTGCTGATTGAAGTCAAATTATAGGGCACCCACACAAACAGAATTCAAAAGCTGCTTTAAAAGTTTGCTCTCAAACCTGTAGCTTTTGCTTAAGATCTGACCTACCAAGGCTTATCTGGATTTTTCAGGCTTTCAGATGTTCTGGTTAAGTGTGAACTGAGTGCTACCGATACAGTGATGTGTTTTTGGGCTAGTATATAGCTTGAAGCAAAAATTTGTGGTGGTCTGAACTGTCCACAGTTAGCAAAGTGAGAAATAAGAGGTAAATACTATTGATAAAGTGAAAACACCACACCTGTTACGTTTGTGCATCCTGAAGATGGGCAGAATGCTCTCCTTGGTATGTTCGTGGGAAAAATCTCAAACATGTGGAATGCCAATCTAACTAAAAGATTTTGAATATGCAGTTTATGTGCTTAATTACTGCAATAGGGCAAGAAAATCATAGAATCATAGAATCATTTGAGATGGAAGGGCCCTTTAAAGGCCGTCCAGTCCAACTGCCCTGCAGTGCACAGGGACACCTACAGCTGGATCAGGTTGCTCAGAGCCCTGTCCAGCCTGACCTTGAAGGTCTCCAGGGACGGGGCATCCACCACCTCTCTGGGCAACCTGTGCCAGTGCTTCACCACCCTTATCGTAAAAAACGTTTTCCTTCTGTCCAGGGGAAATCTCCCCTCTCAATTTGAAACCATTTCCCCATGTCCTATCACACCAGGCCCTGCTAAAGAGTCTGTCCCCTTCTTTCTTGTAGCCCCCCTTTAGATACTGAAAGGCCGCTATCAGGTCTCCCAGGAGCCTTCTCTTCTCCAGACCGAACATCCCCAACTCTCTCAGCCTCTCTTCCAAATGAAGGACCACGGTCAAACTGACATTTAAGAAATATAGAAAAAGTCTTGATAACCATTTTATTTGTGACTGATACTGAAGTCAGCCATGATTTCGTTGATGAAGGATGAGATCTGTTACGGCATCTAGAAGTTGGGTGTCCAGTGTAAGCTGTGTCCTGAGCTCTTGCTATAGTTAAGTGAAAGATACTCTCTTATTATTCCTTCCCAGAACAAGAATGCTAAATAAGTAGAAGTAACTGCCTGTTGAGGAGCCTGTCTAGTTATTGGTAAGAAGTGGATCCTAATCAATTAATGCAGGTTGGGTGTCAAACTTTTAGATACACAAAATGAGGTGAAAGGAACTCTGCAAGGCTAGCTAGAAGCATGGGCTAAGCTCTTCGTGTGAGTTCCAAACAATCAGTCCCATGATCACTAGGCAGGAAATCGGCCGTGAAGAGCCAGGCCTGGCTGTTGGCTACCTTAAGAAATGCAGTTTAGTCCACTGCAGAAAGATTTGCTACCCAAAGTAGGTTTTCTTCTTTCTTTTTTTTGGTAAAGTACGAAAGGCGTTATACTTTTAGGTAGAGTGGAACAGATTCCTCATTCTGAGTTGGAAAGGACTTTGAGACAAAGGCGTTTGATCTGATTGCTTCAAGCACTTGCTTAGCTTTTCTGCCCTCTCTGTCCTGATGTTTTGGTGCTTGGCATGCTGTTTTGTAGACATTTACATAACGAAGGTCATTTCTTTGAGGCAGGGTACAAGGATGCATTATAATTGTAAATTCCACTAATTGTCATAAAACAGATCTCAGAGCTTAGACAATGGCAAATCCCATTGTTCTCTGTCCCTGAGGGATGTGTGAATGGAATGTAAATGTATGGATGTATAGTTTCAAAAGCTAAAGTACAAAAATGATTCATAAAAAGGTTTATTCACTTGTAATACACAAATGATGGTTGAGGCCATGAACCAATGACCTGTGAATGTATAGCTAGGTTTCACTGGGTAGACAGTTACCTTAAATGTATTTATTGTTTGTAGTGTGACTTTTCCCCTCCGGTTTTGCAGAGGTACACTTTGAGCCAATATGTAATTAGGAAAGTTCCTATTATTGTAGCAGTATAATTTTTTAATCTGTTTCTCAGCAAAGCTCCTTCTGTCCCTTGTATTTTTTTTGAAATTAAAAGAGACCTGGTTTTCTTCCCACATGTTAGTGCTTGTAAGCAACTTTGACTTAAGCCTGTTTGAGCTCAGTGGGGAGCTTGCAAAAGAAATACCTATTAAAATTATCCCCATGGAAAGGCTTTTCAAGTTCAAATTATTCAAATAATATAAATTGATCCAGATAAAAGTTCTCATCTGAAAATATAAGCATTAACAAACCCTGTCTTTACTACAGAGAAGAAAGCATTCTGTGCTCATATTGCGAGTGAGGAACATGGTGCCCTGGCTGGTTAAGAGCAGGATTAGAAATATCCCGAAAACATCTCCCTGACAGTATGTCATGTCATGGAAACACCTTGGCTTTAATCTAACTTTGATTTAGGTGGAAAGCCCCAAGTGTCTTTACCCTACAATTGGGAAGTGATCTAATGGTTTTATGTTTAAATAAAGCAAACAGGCAGCCCAGTTTGGGGTGAAATGGTTTGGATGGGCTAGCATGAGTCGTGCATGGGGGTTAGTTTCATTGAACTGTAAGTCCAATTTTTCTTTCAGAATGAAAATTAAGTCTCAAGATACAGGTGGCATGGTGGCATAAACTGCCTACAACGTACCTAGCTGCTGCAGGGGCTGTCTCACCTCCCTGCCTGGCTTGCGAACTGTACTGGCAGTGACATTCCTGTAGCCCCTGCAGCTGGAAACAAGCTTGTGTTTAATTTCCTAGGAGTGGTTTCAAGGTGGACAGACTTGCTGTTCGCACTGACTCTTTCCTAGCAATTAAAAGCCAGCTCAAGGAAAGTGATGGGAAGGTGTCCTGGGGAGCAGGCAGAAAGACACTGCCCTCCTTCTGGTGCACCGTCACCTTCTGTTGCTATAAACTGCTTCTGGATGTGTGTGCCCAACCAGCCCCAGTACGGAACCTGAGCCACTACCCTGCAATGCCTGCTAGTCACTCTGCATCTCCTGGTGTATTTACAGCTGTCGTGTCTGCACACACAAGCTGGGTAGGTGGGTGACTGTAAATCATCAAGAACTGATTCGCATGCATGATGCATTATTTATGTGCAAAGAAGAGCAACCTTCACCTCTTTTCAAATACAAATGTATGCAGGCGTTACCTTGAAAATGTGGTCATGCCTTGTGTGCTCCAGAAAGTAACACACTAACCTGAAGACATTACTGACCTCAGTGCTCTGCAGTTGCAGCCTGCTGGTCTTCCACAGGCACACACTTGCTTATAGGGTTTTTTTTTATTCAGGGCAGGGTGAGACAGAGGAAATCAAGCACGAGGAGAAGGAGTTATCCTACATGGGGCTGCAATACAGCATAGCTTTCTCCAGCAACTTCATGGGGATACCTGTGCTGCCACTCCTTGCTTATCCCTGTCCTGCAGGGATAAAGCTGTTAGATGGAACAAATTGGTGTAGTCTCTATCAGGAAACATGTAGATGTTTTGCTATGACAGTGGTTTCCTCTCCGGAGTGAGAGCAAGTGGCGAGATACAGAACATGAATAATTGTTTTTGAAGGATTGGGCAAGAGAAGTTTTTGTTGGTGTATTTACATCTAGGTGTATGGAGGAAAGGTTTTGCTGGTATAAAAATGATAAAGAATTACATCTTGTAGCTGATGCTTTATTATATCTACCAGGGTCTCCAGGGTAAATCTGACCTAGGTCTGTGTCCTCTGTGTGTGTGTCTCATCTTGTGCCTCTCTGCAGAGTTTCTGCCAGTATTCCCCAGCTGTTCAGTTTTCTGCTATCAATCTAAAGAGTCTGCAAATGAAATGTTTGCAAGGTACTACGAGGATGTTTCCAGATCGTCCCGATGGAATTCTGCAAGCTCCTTCTTTCATGCATGTCACTAACTTGCACTCTAACATGATACATGACCTGGTGGCCGTTGCTTGTTTTCTGCAGTAGGCAGTCCAGGGAGTCAGTGGTCTTTAGCTGTCAGTATGTGCGTATAATGGGTCTCAGAGACAGCAGCAAAGTCACAGTTTTGCTAGGAGAATTTTTCCTAAGAGGAGGACTCCCTACTGCTGCCTCAAGGGCTAAGATGTGGCATGGGGTCTTGATTCAGCTTTTTCTTATTTTTCTTGTTTTGTGTTGGAGAATCCCGTGGGCTTCAGCATAGATTTTTTTTTTTTTTAATTATTATTTAAATAAGAGGCAACAAGCTGAGAACAGAACCTATGAATGTCAGAATTGGAAAAATGCAATGGTGACAGTATATAGTGCCAAGAAACTTCTGAGATTTCTCATCACGATTTAACAAACAGTTTAATTGATGGTACTGTAAATGAACAAATTTGTGTATTTAAATAAGTTGCTGTTTTAAGAGTTGCTTGTTGAAGGTGTTAAAATAAGGCAGGATAGTAGTATGGTACTTGCCAGAGGTATCTTCTGTAATTCCAGCTGGATGTTTTTGAGCAGTAGAAAATCACATCTCATCTGAAAAAGCAGCACAAAAAGACATTGAAATGTAATCTTTGTATAAAATAGTCTAATAAAACAGACAGTACACTTCTTTCTACCTAGTTGCACATAGGAAGCTTGGACAGAGCAGGCTGCGATGACTCTGGCTTTCACTTGTAAGTGCCCCAGACTGCTTATTTTGTAGCTTGGTTTTCAGTAGTTTGTCCTTTTGCCACATTTGAGCTGTTGGAGTTGAAATTTCCTATGTTACTTACTTGCTACAGGGAATTTTCTGTGAAACCTTTGAGCAATTTCAGGCCAGTGGTAGTTGCTAGGGCATCAACAGCTATTTCCTACCTTCAGAAGAACGTGTGGTGAAAGAGACCCAGTTCAGACATATTTGGTAGGGCAAATTCTGCTCTAATTGCAGCAAGCAGGGAAAGCCTGCTGGGCCCACCCGGGAGCTGGGGCAGGCCCTGTGTGCCTATGGATGGATGCAGAATTAGGCCAAAAGCCTGGAAACTTCTGGGAGTCTGTGTGACATTTCTCGGAATACCAGATGAGTGTATCACTGGCAATGAAATGCAAATGAAGGAAGCATTTTAATCAAAAACCTTGAGGCAGTATTTACCTGAGGAAATTCACTGTAAGGGCAGGAGTACTAGTTACAACTTTTTGGTACTGATTCTGACACATTCTTACGCGTGTGCTCCTACCCAAAGTATGGGGAGGGGGTGGCTTTCCTCCTCTCGCAATTAATCATAATTTTTAGAAAATGGTAAAAACTAAATCTGCCCAGAAATCCTTGTAGAATACCAAGGAAGCAGACAAAACCGTCACCATATGTCTCCTCTGCTGAATCCATTGACAAATATTTAGGTGAGTTAAGCAACAGGAGCTCCTCTAGTATCTTTATCAGACAAAAAAAAGGTCCCCCTAGACCAGTTCATTAAACAGGGGGCTGCTATGGGCTTTGTGCTGCAGTCATGCAGTGAGGGAAACCCACCTCTTGAACAGGGGTCTGTTGAGGCCAGTGGTGTTCCTGACTGTGCGTGAGGTCTCATATCACAGAGCTTGGAGTTTGCTTGCTGTGGGGAATCCTAACACAGAAATGGACAAATTTCATTTCTTGGGAGAGCCAGCTGAACTCAGAAGTTTAATGTGAGGTGAAATTAAGACCAAAACATGTTGCATTACCTGCATTTTCTGTTTCAGTTTTGATTTCTTACTTTTCATGTCCTTTTTTTTTTTTTTTAGTGGGTTGGATTGAGGAAGTTGCTAAGTGGCTATTTTACTTGGTGATGGTCTATTAATTTACTTCTGAGAAATTACAATTCTAAATAGTTCTCGAAAGCTGTTATTTGGATTCCCATGAGCGTAGAGCCCTAAATACATTTTGAAGTGTGTGATCACGGTAACTCTGGGAGGGGACACTGGAAAACTGAAAAGATCCAAACTATTTTCCATTCACAATCAGCATAATTTCAAAAGAAATTTCTGAAGGAAGTGATGGCAAACTCTGACTTGATATAAGTCCAGGCCAAGAGGAGACAGCTGCTGTGGTACTGGAACTGGAGGGCTGATAATGTGCATTAATTATAGAGTGAGTTTTCTTTGAGGTACAGCCTGCCATTAGACACTGCCCTTTGGTACTGAAACCCCTTGTTGCACTGATCGTGAGCTGGTGACCTAAGGAAAAGGAGCTAGACCAGGGAAACTGGGACTGAGGGTGGTCAGAAATTCCTAATATACAGCAGAGGGATATAAAACAGTCCCAGGACTTTAAGAATACAATCTCCTCCAAATACATAATCTGTTCCTCGTGCAAGACATGTGGCCCAGTATAGAAGTTTTAGGTCAACTGATTCGGTTACAGATTAGCCTTGGTGTTCTGAAAGAGAAGACTGTAGTTACTTATGGCCTTTAATTCCTGCTGAAGGATTACGCTGGGCACCAGGCTACTCCTACAATGTAAAATGTTTCTGTGGGTTTGCTAAATTAACCTTTGTCATAGAAAGGCTTCTTATGTGCCTCTAGTCGAAAGAGCTGGCTTTGAGTCTGTAGCAACTTAGATAGCCAATAATTGGGATCATCATCTAAAACTACTATTTTTTGTTTTCCTTTTTCTTCTTAATTATGTTCCTGTACTGTTTTGCAAATGAGTTGTAAAGATGTGTCCCACTCTGATTTAAACATTGTGTCCAAGGTACTTTCAATGGAAATCTCCAACAGAGGGGCAGAAACAAGTGCAACTGCTGAGGGGGAAAAATAATACAGTTCCAGGAAGACTGATTAACATTTGTGAAATGTGTGGAAAAGTGACTTTAATGGATGTAATTTTACATCTCACAGTCATATGTTTGTAGAGAAAGACTTCAATTTTAGGTAACGGTGCATATGTTGATAGGTATTTTCAGATGATGAGTGTGTGTTTTAGGTAGCACCTCCCGTAGTGTTCATGACTGTACGCATTCCTCCTGCTCTCCTATAAGTTTGTGCAATATTTACTGTCCTGCTCTTGGCACTCATGATGAGCTGACTGTTACAGACCTCTTACAAGCATGCTTTACCCTGGAAATCTGGGTCAGAACAAAGCCATACAACAGAAATTGTTGTAATAGAGTTACCATGTGACATTCCATCATTTTGAACTGCTTTGTGGGGCAGACAGAGAACAGAAAAAGACATGAATGTGTACTTTACCCCTTGCACTACATGTGGGATCCAGTGGAAGAAATCCTGTCCCAGTGGAACGTAATAACAGTCCAACTTGGCAAGCTTTTGGCCAGTGTGAGAAAGAGTTTCCCAGCTGCATGTGATTTGTGTGTCGTGGATGTGTGCGTAATACAAAGAAGTGCTGGTAAAGTCTAGTGCTTGAGTCCCTTAGGAATTTAATATGCTTGGGAGGTAGATGGTTCTCATTGGACTGAAGGAATTGTATGAAGGACTTCGTATATCTAGACCTCATTTAGTAAATACTGTCATGTTTGCAAGAGCTGTTCTTCATTGAGCTTTTCCTTCAAATTCTGATTTTCAAAAGACAGTGACATTGGCATGAGGAATAAGGTTGTTGGACCTTGTTGGGGTGCCATGGATTTCCTTCTTCTAAAGACCTGTTCCTTTTGGTAGATTCTTTTTGCTTTTGTTCTTAGGACCTGCCCCCTAAAGAGGTAGTGTGAATACACTGCTGTTTGCATACCTGTGATATCTTGGTAACTTCCCAAGAAGTTGTTTAGTTCTGGCCTGACTGAAAACCAAGCATTCAGGAAAACCCTTGTTCCAATACATTGGTTGGTTACATTTTCTAGAACATTCACCATGAAAAAAGTAGGATCAAGTATTGCTAGAGAGGTTTTTTTTTGTGGCCACTGCTCACCTCCTGGGGTGGGGAGTGCTGACAGAGGAGGATTCGCTGTGGACATGGGAGATCCTCTGGCAGCATAACATTCATTTTTTTGGTGTAAAAGTTTGCTCTCTGGCATTGAAGGTTTTTGAACTGAGAACAGAGAAAAGGAGGACATTTAAAGTGAATGCTAAGTCTGGATGAAAGGAAAACAATAAATGATGGAGTTAGAAAGAAAGGGAAGTCAGAAGAATACAATCCACCATTCGTTTTCTAGGAGCTTGTGGACAAGGTGATTTTTTACATCATTTCAATGTTCCATCTGCAACTTGTGCTAATGGTGATCAGCTCTGGGATTGTTTACCTGTGAAATAGAAATGCTGCCTCGGTATGCACCAGTATGGCAAAATGCATTGCTGAATCCCATCCAGACATGTAAATGCATCTTCCGCAATTCCATTTGTTTCTTTATTTAATTAAAGATACATTTTCAACATAAGCAAGATTGGTTTTTGACACCTTACTCAACATTTTTTAATGATTAGAGTTTTAATTAAAAGCACTAGTCATTTAAATAAAGCAAGCAGCAAATAAATAAAAGGGAAAATGATTCTGAGAAGCTTAAATGCTGGTCAGGGCTCTCTCCACCCTCCTCACCCAGCCATTACCCCATCCATCCTCCAGAGATCACTAAATGAAAAAGACTTTCTCTAAATCATAAGTGGAAAAGATGAATTTGTGAGTCACTATTACAGATTATAATGAAAATCCAATTCACCAGTGATGTTTTGCAAGCATCAATCTCATTATTACTGCACTACAGCTTTTTAGATGTCAGCTAGCTAAATGTCAACCTTTTCCTTGTTTTGCTTGCCAGTAAATATAGTAAGCTTTATTTATTTGGATTCCCTATTTCAGTAAAATGCCTCTCCACAACACAGAGAAATTGTGTACCAGAAATCTTGACTTCCTGCGCAGGGGAACTGACAGGTTAGACTATAGTATGCCTTAAAAAGTGCATCAAGCAAGGCAGAATGGATGTAACTAAGTCTGAATATGGAATTCTTATTGCGCTCTAGTTTGTGTATGCCTACAGAAGCATAGCACTTTGGGCTTCAGATGAAGGTTTATTGACGAAAGCAATTTTTTCAGGAATAAGGTGAGTTATTTGAAGTTCGTTTTGTGGTTATTCTAGAACAGCTTTGCCTGAGAGCATAATTATTGTGGTATGATCTTCTGAAGTGAATTGATCTAAATGAGGAAAAAAACACATGTTCTTAATCTGGAATAAGCATTTCCATGGGAATTATTTTCATAGAGTTATTGTGGTCAGTCTCTCTGCCTAGACAAGCCTTTAGAGTTCTTACGAAAGATTCCTTACCAAAAAAAA
>VXAV01000941.1:53967-118782 GCA_013399715.1 Alectura lathami
GCAGTGTGGTCAACCAGGAACAAAGTCCTCCTGGAAGAGGAGAGGGACCCTTTTACTCCACTTGCTGTCTAACCTTCCCTCTAAGAAACCTTGTCCAAAAAAACCCCAGTAATTTCTTGATATTTGAAACTGTGATGATTTAGGGGAGTAGAATTATCAGAAGGTCTTGAATGGCTTGACTCTCCACTGCCTGAGAGTAGCTTTTCACTGTCTGTTTGGGTTTGGCACAGAACAGAGGTTTTCCATAAGGAACGTGCTATTTTAAAATCTGATTTACTCACCTGTCAGGATGAAAGAGCAAGTTAGTTTTTCATTTTTTCTGTCTGTCAAGAATCTGTCTATTCCTTCTCTTCCCAGGTGGCCACTTTTGTGGGTCCAGTTACTGCCATCCCAGTGCTTCTGTTCTCTGGGTTTTTTGTCAGCTTTGATACCATCCCAACATACCTCCAGTGGATGTCCTACATCTCGTATGTCAGGTACTGCTAGGAGGGCCATTAACCTCCCATTTTAGAAAAGCTGTTTGTTTGCTTTTGCTTGCTTGTTTGGTTATTTTGGATGGCAAGGAGTCTATGTCCAGAAGACATTCCTTTAAAGCATAAACATACATATGATGTAAGTGAACACCACATTATCTTACTTCATTTTATTTTGTGTTTTATGTCAAATAAACAGGAATATTCGGTACAGATCATCGGCCACAAGTCTGTGTATGTGCTTATGAAAGTACTCTGAATTGCAGAGCATCCAAATCTCCTTGGATTTTGGAACAGTGGATCTGTGAAACAGTAGGGGCAGTATGGCCAAAGGAGAAATTGATGCCAACACCTTGTTTCAGAAAAAAAAAAAAATAATTGTAGAAATCAGTGCTATATCTTAGGTAGCCTCGTTGGACAAAGACTTGTTCTCTTTAAATTTGCAGTACCACTGCCATGAGAGGCATATGATTTTTGTCATCTCTAATCTGAACTTTTGGCTTAAGAGTTGATAGGCATAGGCATGTTACATCCTATCTATGTTGGCCACTGTCCAAGACAGTTATCTTATGATCTGATGACTGCCATCAGGAAACCTCTGGAGGTAGCACAGGAGACGGGTTTGTACTAGACACCTAAATGTTTATGATGGAAATTAGATGGTGAATTCCCATGATAATGGTGAATGGGTTTTCTTTGGAATCAGGTGAAATGATTAGGAAGTGGAGTCTTTATAAACAGTCTCTTGACTATCATTTTATATGTGGCTTGTGTACTTGTAGGTCCCTTTTAGGATGGAAAAATAGGTTTCTAGGTGGCTCCTCCTTTGGCCACCCCCCTTGTCTCCACCCTGCTCGAGCTGCTCTGTTACCATGAAAACTCAAGTTAAATATCCTCCCATTTGGCTAGTGAGGTATTACACAGAGACCCATCAAGAATTAAGAGACTGCACCCCCTGAGTTAGGACCTAGAATACAAGATGAGGCCTTTAGCCATTGTCCAGCCTGTGTGGGGTCTCCTGGAGCTGGGGGAGCTATTATATATGTGGGAACCATGGTAGTGTATCTGCTTGTAGAGTCAAATCTTAAGTCCCAGGGGAGAGATGGGAACTGTGCAACATTAGTTAGTGAAACTACAGCACACATAAGGTAAGAGAAGAGACATTCTAGATTGATACCAGTTATCATATACTTCTGACCTCAAACCATATTTGTGTCCCTATTGCTTAGTTTTAAAATTTGAATTCATGTCACTTTTAAAGGGGGAATCTCTGAATATGAGCTGAAATTTATCTGCTTTGTATTTTAATGTTTTCCTCTTGAGAAATTGCACTATATGCTAACTGGAAGCTGTTAAAGACAACACTTCTGTCCTTGTTTAATCTCATGTAAAATGCGAGCAGCATTTTACTTTATGATCCACCCTTCTTCTTTGCAGATATGGGTTCGAAGGAGTTATTCTCTCCATCTATGGACTGGATCGAGAAGATCTGCATTGTGACAAAGATGATACTTGCCATTTTCAAAAATCAGAGGCCATTCTGAGAGAACTGGATGTAGAAAATGCCAAACTCTACCTGGACTTCATTGTTCTTGGAATTTTCTTCTTCTCTCTGCGTCTAATTGCCTATTTTGTTCTCAGATACAAAATCCGAGCAGAGAGGTAAAGGAAAAACAAGTAAAATGAGGCAGTAGGAAGATCTTTAGACATCCAATAGAGGGCACTTGTCATTGTTTCGCTGTGGCAGGCCCGTCTCCAGTGCCCAGCTAGATGCTGTTGTGACCTAGCCCATAGAGAACCACATTGGGATAGAGGACATATAGTGTTAAGCCAATCAGTCCTGTTGGGTTGGGTCATGTTTTCATTACACTTTCTAGCTTTAACTAGGAAGAAGAAATAGAAGGGAATTTTACAACACAGAATATCAATACTGAGACAATAATAAAAAAACTGGTTGCAGGAAATTTCCTTAGGAAAACCAATTATGCGATAAGGTAATACTAGTCCTGGCAGCCAGCATAGTATAATGTCATCTGTAGGTGACAAGGCAATGAGATGCAAAATGAGGAATGCAAGGAAAATAGGATTCTCTCGTCTTTTAAATTCAGGAGTTTCATCTTTGCAGTTTTCTAGGTGTTATTTTGCGATTCTATTCCACAGAATTACCCCTTCTGGCCAGAAGTCTGTAAATGTAATAGTTAATAAGGAAAATATATCTTTTTAATATTGGTACTTTTTAAAAGCAAATCTAAAATGATTCAAGTCATTTTTGTTTCTGTTTAAATATAGAATTCTGGTGCTTTACTTGTCGAGCTGGTCTCTAAAAGTCGTAATGATAGGAAGAGAAGGCAGATTCTGGTTCTGCGCTAAACCTGTGGTAGATATTTGGAAGCAACAATAGATAGCACAGACCTGTTCAAGCTACTGCTGAATGATTGAAAATATGTTCTTTTGCTGTGTCTTTTAAATCCTAAATATTTGTTATCTTGAAAATACTAACTCTGCTCATTGTCCATTTGATCTACCTCCTGTGAACGAAAAGATCAAAGTACTCCAAGCCTCGTTTTTTCTTAAATTATGAAAGCAGAATCTATCCCTAAAGCCTGAGCAATTGTCTGATGGAGTCCAAGATCTATCCATAGCTCAAAGCTTGGAGTGTTGTGTTAAACCACTTGTGACTGCCTTGTATGTCAGTGTTCAAAATACCAGTGAAAAACTTCATGTAGGAGTCTCCTCACAATATGCAAAGGGCCTTGTAACACTGCAGGGCTAATTCTACCAAGCAGTTTTGTTCTCATCCCAACGTCTACATGAGTGAAATGAGAATAAACAGCAATTTGATCTCAACACCAATGAAACTGTTGCAAGAGGAATGCATTTGTTTTGTACGTCTCACTTTTGTAAACTTGTCGGGGGAACTCTGGCTTGAGGTTGACTTGAATTCTGTCACTGATTTTCATGGGTATGGCTTGGCAATCTAAAGTGATAGCATGGGGCCCGTGCCCATGTTGGACACCCTGGGGAACTTCTGCGTGAATTCCACAACCTTCTGCAGTCATTGTGCGTTTACCTTAGTGTTGCAGACATCCGAGCCAAACTTACACGTTCTATGAATACATTATTCCTATCAGGGTGCTGAAGTCTTGTAGACCAGAAGCAGCTCAGTGTCAGCAAACCACTCAGGAGCTCAGCAACTCTTGACAGTGAAGTCATGAAGAGACACCTTGTGCATCTGCTCATCCTCACAGTTTACAGACTGTTTTTGAGGTCTCCACAGCAACATCTGTATTAGTTAACTAAACAGTGCCAGGGGCTGGTCTCTAGCCATTAGGCCGGTTTGCACAGTCTGCCTGTGTCTGTCCTGTTAAGCCTGAAACGACTGGGGCTGCTAGGAGCAACTGTTGCGCTGTGCTAACTTCTGTACAGTGCCCAAGCTTGGGTTGTGCTGGGCTGCAGCTCTGCCGTTTTTCAGTGAAGGTGGTTGTTTTCCAGTATTCCTTGCCCATGCCCAGACTCTGTTTAATTTCCCAGTGCAGACACAGGCTGTGTGTATCTATTAAAATCAGAATAGTTGAATTAAGCCAGTGTTCCAGAAGACTAAAGTCAGGTCACAGTTTTCAGAAGGTTAGATGAACTTTCCCTGGAAGTTAGGTTGGCCTGTGAAAGCAAGGTTAATCTTTCCCGTGGGAGAAAAACAAAACAAAAACTTGTGCAATCTCTCTGCATGGCTTTTTTGTTGGTTTTTTGTTTTTTGTTTTTTGTTTTTTTTTGTTTTTTCATAAAACATCTCTGAAGCCAGTAGAGCTTTTGTACAGCTCCACAGCTTTTCCAGGCATATTCACAAGTAGGTACGTGCCTACTTGGCTGTGAGATATGAGAAATTAAGAACTTCGGCTGTTCTAAATAATATTTAGAACTGTGATCAGTTTTTAAACAAGTCAGAAGCTGAAGTTCCTTGGTATGAGGTGCTTTGATTATTTTAAGACTTAAAATATTTGTGAATATTTCAGGTAGTTGCTGTTTGCAAGCCAATAAAAAACTACTTTTGCCACATGACCCTTTAGTTGCACGCTGCTGGTCCAGCCGTAGGCTAGCTGAGTGCCAGTGAATGACGTCCACAGCATTAAATCAGTTCAGCGTTTAAGGTTTGTGTTCTCGCACACCGGTTACCAAAAGCACACTGAAAATCATCTGCAATTTACCAAGTGAAATAACCTTGCTGGTAAAACTGACATTTCAGTGCTTACATGAGGGCAATGCTGTCTTCTCCTATCTAAACTAATTTAGTAGTAGGAGCTCCTTGGACACTGTCTTGTTAATGTGTGCTTGTTAATCTGTTTATAGACTTTCTTATTTTATCTCTTTAGCTTGCAATATATCCTCCTCTACTGTAACATTGCATTGTATTGTGGTAGCCAAAAATCTGCTCCTCCATGGCTGTTTCTAAGAAAATGCGTGCTCCAGAATATTTTTGTCGCTCCTTTTATTAGATGTGCTTTTTCCCAGCCATCTGCTGGCAGAATTTAGCTGAAAGTTACTATTCTAAGGAATGCTGTCAGGCTGTAGTATCCCAATAAAGAAATAAATGAATTCTCTTGAAGCCAATGCTACACACAGATGAGATAATAATTCTTTCCCGCCTTGGTGCTAAAATTAGCTAATGATATCTCTTGATGTTACTGTGAGACAGAAGTATTTGAAGTCCATCCCAATTATATGTTCTTATGCTGCAAAGTCTTTTAGCATGGACTCAGCTTGGCCCTTCTCCCTTTATGTGGAAGTAGGTCCTAACAGGCTAGTATAAAATGCATTCCCATGTTAGTGGACTGAGCAAGCACTTTGCCAGCCGCTGGAGACTTTGTGCTGAAAAAAAAAGATGAGGCCAGCAAAAATCTAAAGACTTCAAAACCTCACTTTATGCAGCCATATAGAAATAGCCATACACTGGTTGAAATCAATGCCATTGTTGCCATTCAAACCAGTCGCAATCTGGTTAAAAATTGCACGAGGCACAAAGGTTTTTTAAAGGTCTCTTGAAGACTGAGTGTATGACTTTAGCATTCTGTTGGCTTCCTTGTTTCGTTGTGATTTGTTTTGTGCATGTTGTTTTGGTTATTATGTGCATGAGTTAAGACTTTATGTGCTTCAAATTTTTTTTGTTGTCTTTTTTCTTTTAGCAGAAGCTTGCATATAATCTGAAAAACCCTGAAAGCTTTTAGGAAGAATTAGTTTATCTAATTTACAACTAAATAAAAGATTTGGTAAAGTTTCTACTCACATAAGAAATTGAGAAAATTCCGTCTTTATGGCTCAAAAGGAGTAACAGAAAACTATCTGATGCTGAATTCCTGTTCAATTCTTAATATCTGGAACCCAAAATATCTCTTTCCTCATTAAAGCAGAGGGATACATATGCACATTGAGGGGAAAGAGATGGTTAAATAAATGTGAGATAATGAGCGCCTGAGTCCAAACACTGGACGTATCAGATGACTGGCTACTCTTTTGTACCAGTGTCTGTGTTCACACCAGTTGCATTAAGCGTTTATTTTTAAAGTGTGATGATACACCCTGACCTGTCCCACGCCAGTGATTCTCACAGAAGGAGGTCCTGTCTGTGCGACTTACTCAGCGTTAGATGGACACCTTTCACTGTAATGGGATTCTTTTCCAACAAAGTACTCAACTGTGTTAATAACTCCTCACAACGGCATTGTCTCATGAATCAAGGGAACGACAGACGTCTTTAAAATTAAGTCCAGGCTTAAATGCTTTGCAGGTTGAGGGCTGTATTGCGCAGGAAGACTGAGATGGCTGTGTGAGCAGACTTGGTGGCTATGGTGAAAAGTCCATTTGCTTTAGGTTAGTCTCCAGGAGATTACAGCTTTACAGTGATCTCGAATTAATTTTTTGAACTACAAAATACTTTTTCTGAGGGGTAGAGGAGAATGAAAATAGAGCATAGAGATGCATGTATATTTTCCTCTACGCTTACTGTTTGTTTGCATAATAGCTTTTGTTATCCACATAATTTTGATATGGAAAAGTGATGTTTCTATTTTTTTCTTTCTGCACCAGAAATGCCAGTCCAGGACTGCTCTGCATGCTAAAAATGCCAGTGTTTAGTTCTGCTTTCCAAACTAAGCAGTAAGGGTTTTTTTTTTTCAGCATTAACTTCTATTGAAATGCGATTTTATTCCTTTGTCTGCTGCCCTGTGACAATTATACTCTGCAACAATAAGAAAAGGTAGAGGGAGGGACCTGAGCTGCAGTGATGATGTTTCCAAACAGAGATCCTCAGAAGATGCATGTGAGAAGGGAGCAAATGGCATGCATTGGCATGCATTCTTTCTGCAGCCTGCTGCCCTTCTTCCACACTGCCTTTGCTCACTGAGCTGTGGGTCCAGTCACCGTTGGTGGCTCAGTGGGGAAGAGGGTTGTGTGTGTTTGTCCTGCCCAATGCAAGAGAGCCCACAGCACTGCAGGATGTGTTATCAGCTACAGCACTGCAGTCAAGTTAGTTCTGTGGGAAGTATTTGATCTGCTCTGGTGCTTTTTGATCTTTGTGCAGAAGAAGCTGGCTTGGAGTCTTCTTCACAGGGGCTGAGTACCACGTTTTCTGTCCCAGTCTGGCACTGGCTTAGCTCTGGTGTATCCTCATTCATGGAGGATTTTGAAGTGTGTCAGCCTTCTGGGAACTGAGTAGGATGGAAGCGCATGTCAAATGCTTTCCCAGACATGACAGTTCTCTTAGCGGCCACTGTTTTGGGCCAATTTTTGTGAGTGTGTGTGAGCAAAGTTAAGATGGACATCAGCTGCAGAAGTAGCAGTGAGGCAGAGCTTTCTTCTGAAGGCATGGATAGAGCTTAGGGTGCAGGTGGCCAGCCTTGCAGTTGTGGTTTGCCTCAGTGGGGTAGGCAGCTCCTGCACTGCTGATCAAGGAGCCTGGGCAAGTACCTTCGACAGCCCGACCAACTGAAGACCAGCTCGTGTGTATTGAAGCTTTAGTCCTTAAAGCGTTGGAGCTTGGACCCTTGGAGCTGCAAGGTCAAGCAATTCATGGCTCAGACAGAAACCTGTTAAACCTGGCCTTGGATTGTGGGTACCGCAGCTCACAAGTAGATGTTTCCTTTTTCAAATTACCTTGTGTCTGTAGCTCTGCTGTAAGTTAGAAAATACATGGATTATGCTTTGAACTCTGTTAGGATCGTTCTCACCTTTAATGTTCACACAGGACAGCAAAATCCCTGCCAAAAGCAAGAATACTGAGTAACATCAAGGTTGGTTTTGGCAGTAGCTGATGTCAGGCTCCTCCAGAGCAGGTTGATTGTGGTAGCTGGTTCTCTGGATCTCTGCGGAGGGCATCTCAGTGGTAGCTGCAGAGATACTGTCCCACAGGTTGTTCTTTTTCCTTTGAGACCGTGAACGATCTTGTGTGTATCTGTTTTCCTACCAGAACAGGGTAGGGTTCAGAACAGAAAGGGTGCAATTGCTCAGGAATTGTTTTCCTTAAGTTCTGTATGGAAAGCCATTAATAAAGTATAATAATCACAAAGGCATTTTGCAAAGGCGTTGGGAACTAGGAGTAGGCAGAAAAATGGCACTGTGTCATGTCCTTTGTAACAGTTTGTGACAGGCTGATCATCACTGAGCCCATGACACAGATCCTACCGATTCTGCCACACAGCACTAGTGAGTGCATAAATTAGGTGCTGGGTGTCAATGCAGTCACTCCTGGGCTTTGCTATTCCTGGACAGGGGCAGCAGCATTTTCAGGGATCAACTCCTACTGTCCTGTTCTTGAACACCTGTCTTCACAATACCTGAAGAGACGGATTTGTTGGGTCCTACTGAGTGGTTTTTGTGTCCCAGGATATCATTCAGCATATTACAAGTCCAGAAGTTGCAGGTTGAGCCTGCAAGCGTAACAAGTTTGCTTTTAATGGTGTGTGTTAGCTTGCTTCTGTTTCCGTATAGATTTTGCAGAAGAGTGCTGGTACTTTACAACATGAAATCTAGCTTCAGTGTTTTTATTATTTTGAAATCTTATAAAGAACCTTAACCTTATATAGTTGTCAGTTGTAGAAGCTTCCTTTCAGAGACTGAGATTTCTTTGGAGACTCATTCCAATAGCTGCATAACAACGAGTGACAAGTCAGAATGTGTCTCCTTTTGCACAACAAATTCCCATGACTCAGCCTGCCAGTCTGCCAGTCTGCGTTGTTTATGCCTTCGAGATACATCCAGATTTTGTTGACCCATTTTCCTTCTAGGGGCTTCTGTGCAGCTCAGGCCGACCACTTGCTTGTGTCTTCCTTGCTGGATATTTGTTGTTGTCCACATGAGTGGTTAGAATGAGCTTCCTGGGAACAGTACAAGGTAGCTGGAGGTGCAGTGCTGACCTTTTAGATTTCTTTGAGCTACCAAATACCAAACAGTCTGGATCTAAGGGTGGGCTTCTCTCTACTCTTTCAAGAAGGAAAAAAAAAAAAAAAAATGGGGCTTTTTAAGCAGAATATAAGGTGACATGGGAAACTTTATTTTTGAGGTTGACATCTGTGATGTCTTTTTTTCAGCCACCATTTTAACTTATTTTGTAACCCATTTAGCATAATCATTATACAGACTCCTTTCCCTTACTTTAAAAAGCAGTGTTCCTGCTGCTCAAAGTTGTCAATTCTAGAAACAATATGGAACAAATGTTCCTCAGTTATGTAAAATTAAATGAAATTTAAGGAAAACGATTACATGATACTTTTAAAAAGAAAAGTCCTGCAGTGTAGCCAAGCCCTTACCTTTATCGGAACAGATTTGTGAAATACCTTATCTGAATCAGTTGACCTTGTTGTGAGATACTGCCCTTGAATCTTTAATTGAATTATTTAACATTTGTTCTTTTGTTTTTAAAGCAAGAGTCAATGCAAGTATCATTTTAAATCAGCGTGCTGAAGTGTGCATATTCTGTATATCGAATGTCATTGGTGTCTCTTGTTTCTGTAATGCACTTGCATTACTATGAATCAACTTTATTACGCTTCTCTAGAGACTACTGCTGCCTGCACGCTGTGATATATTTGCACTGTTGTAGATATATACATACATATATATAATTATATAAACCATGTCTTTTTCAGGTTGCTTGTTACCTTTGTAGTTTACGCTTACTGGTACAGTGAACCTGAGTAAAAATGTGGGATGTGGGGCATTCTGATGATACATGACAATAATAGAGAAATCTTTGTATATTTCTGTATACTTCATACCCGTAAGAGATTTGTATGTGCATTATTTTCCAAACTAGGGCTTTGTTTTCTGAAAATAGAGAACATTTATGATAATGTAACAAACAAAAAAAAAATCAAATAAAGTGTTATTATTTTCAGACAGATGTCTTTGTCCTGTTCTCTCTCAGAGGGAAGTGGCAGCTGCACTGATAGATATACATTTTCACTGACTGCCCTGGGTTCTGGCAGCCAGCGAGGACAGCACACTGCCTGTTTTAGATGTGCATTGTGGTGGTTTCAGGTAGCTCCCAACACAGGAAAGTTACAGATATAACTAATGAAAATGCTTCAAAACAGAAGTGCAGTCATAGCCACTTGCTCAGGGCAAACATCTGTGCTGCCCAGGCCCTGACAGTGGCAACAGCACCCCGTAGGGAGGAGCGTAGGAACAGGGCCAGCATCAAGGGGGTCTTGCCTGGCAACTGAGAGGCTGCCAGAGCCGCTGGGATTTTCTTTGCATTTTCTTGCCATTGATGGATTTTATTTCCGTGGACTTGTCTAATTCCTGTCTGAGTCACCTGTTCATCTTGGCCACGCTACCTGCAACGTGTAGCAGAGGTTCCCCGTACTCTTGCATTACAGGACGCAGTCAATGATCATTCCTCTCTTCCTTCTGCTTGGTGCTCTGGAATTTATGGATTTCCTTCTGTCTTGTTCCGAGGAAGGGAAACCACGTTTTATTCTGCTGGGCACATCTGTCTGTTCCCCATGTAACAAAACACTGTTCTCCCTCATTCAGCCACGGCACCCATGCTGTGTCCTTCTGCAGCCTCCCGTGCACTTCTGTCATGTCGTACATCACGAAAGGTCTCTTCAGCTCATTTAAAAAGCCAGTGTTTTTCTGCTCGAGTTTCTTCTGAAGATCTGCATTGTCCAAGGAATGACATGCTTACTGTCTCTACAGTTCTGTGTCCCTAAATACAGACCATGAGGCGCTGGGAGTGCCACAACAAAATCAGCTGCATCTGTCGCTGCAGTCCAAGGGTAGCAGCCGTAACTTCCACAAGTTAGTTCTAAGTGTCCACTCCTAGGCAACACGAGCAGTGACGCTTAAAGGATGAATTGCCCATAGGATGCAATAGGATTGCATTTTTAAAACTAAGGGCAAGACAGTGTTCTAATGATAATAGAGGTCATATTTTATGTTGTGCTTTATAGACCTGCAAAAAATGTGGGACTGAAGTAATTACGGTCTCAAAAATTAGATGGCTCCCCATGCCAAGTCTCCATAGATCAAAAATGGAAGAAGAGGAACAGGACTCCTTCACAGCCTGAGTGGCAACTTAAATTACTTTTAGTGTCTTCTGTTACAATCAGTGCTATTAAATAAGCCAACCATAAGCTTCTCATTAGCAACTGTGGAAAAATTAATATGCCTCACACACAATTACCTTCCATTCTGTGCTCTAAATGGGTTCATAAAATAAAATAAAAAAAATAAAATAAAAAAGGATTTGCAAACAAAGAACATTTTATGCAGTATTTCCTTGTAGCTACCAATTTAAAATCTGCTTCACAAAAAAAGCTTCACAGTGCAGGTTGAGAAACACTGGAAGGCAGGGAAGCTGCTACAATAGAACGATTCCTTCTTTCAGCAGGGAAGGATGCAAGGGTCTGTGCGGTGCCCAGGTTAGCAATGAGCAGCTGTTGTGCTGTCAGTTCTCAGCACTCGGGTCTTGTCCTAGGAGAGCAATAATACAATTTTTATGCAATGTTAACTTTGTGCAATTGCATTGCTAGATACCTGACATTGCAGCTTTGTGCCAGCCCTTCCACAGATGGAAAATGTTAACGAAACGTGAAGCTGAAACATTATCAAATCGTGACTCTGAAACACCCCTCCGAACTGCACTTTTTCCTCCCTAGCACATAGCTGTTAGCTTCCCCCACCACCCTTCTGCTGCCAGCTCATCTCTGCCGGGCAAGTTGAATAAAGCTCCCCCTGTTCCTGGGACCTCCTTGCTTACCCCCCAGTATCCTCACAGTCAGTTAAATACATTTCATAGCTTTATCAGAAGCCTTGTAGGTGCTGTGTGACTTTCTCCTGTGGTACAATCAGGAAGAAGCTCTGAAGTCATTACAGAAGAAAGAGAAGTTAAATTAAGCTTAGGGCTTTTCTGCTTCTGTTTGCAGAAGCCTCCGTGCTGTCATGGCACTGCCCTCTTTGGGGTGTAGGGCTAAGTCTGAAAAGGGCAGGAAGCAGGGGAAATCCCACTGAAGCTTCCTCAAAGCACACCAGACCCAAATCATCAACCTGACGACACCTGCTTCAAACCACCACCAGTTCACTCCTGCGTTTAATCAGACCCATGTAACTTTATACAGGGTTTGAACCCTGGGGATTTCCCAGAGTTTCTGCAACAAGAAATTTTAGCAGAGGTGTTTGGCTCAGCTGCAGTGAAATGCTTTGATTCAAGGGTTCTAATTTCATTTCAGATTTTGTTATAATTCTGTATTAAATCCTTCCAAAACTGTGTTTACAAAACAATCTTTTGTTGCACTCAGTTCCAGCTGTGCATGTTGAAGGAAGCCTGGGACAATACCTAATTCAGAGACAGATGGGAACAAGACCCCAAGAGAAGCTGCCTTTAGGATCTTGTTGGAGGGGAATTTGTGGATGCCACAACGGGTATATGCAAGGCTGCTCACCAAGCACGAGAAGTTATGGCTAGAAGAATAGATGCCCAACTCTCCAGAAGGGAAGTGCTTTCTTCCCTTACCCTGCTCTCTTCTGATAGACACACAGAAATTCCACCATTCTCTAGCAGGAGGAGCAGCACCAAACGAGTGCAACAGAACAGCATTCTCTTCTAGAGCATCTGTGAGTGCTACTGTATGTAAACCAAACGTTATGCATTGCAAGACATGCATCTTAAGGCAAAGTCTATCTGTTTTGCAAATTGTCCTCTACTACCAAGCACCTGTTTGCAGTCTCCTGCCATGGTGTATGTGGTGGTGCAAACTGGGGCAGGGACCTCACATGCTGCATCAGATCAGATGTAGTTCGTGTGGTTTTCCTTCTGCTTTCCAAGCTGCTTGAGGGCATCATTTCAAGTTTTCTGGCTCTCCTCTCCAACCAGGAGTCTGAAATGTACTTGAAAATATGGAATGGGTGTCTCTCATATTGCTGAACCCCAGAGATGAAACTTCAGCACAGTAGCTCACAGAGAACCCTGTGGTTTAGCTGCTCTCAACAGGAATGTTTCAGCTTCTGTATTCTTTTTGACTTGGGCTCAGCACCTTGCCCAAATCTTCCTCTTAAATGTGAGCTTTGCCAGAGGAGTTGTGTGGTATCAGCTTGAACAGGAAGCATACCCTGTCCAGAGTCACTTGGGAATGTGATCTGCAGTAAGCAGGCATGTTAAAATGTGTATCTGCAGAGGTGTTATCAGTCACATCTTTTTTTCCAGATTGCCACAGGTTTCTTCTTCTTTATTGCTAGCACCCATCTGCACTCCGAGCTCATCTGCTCGTTTTTCTGCATGTCAGCCAAATACAGTTTTCCTGCATCATTTCAAAAAGTATGATTTCTGAGACCCTTACCTTGCCTGCAATTGCTTTAGAACGCACTCGAATATCCTCACTCACTGAAGAACCACGCAGGGAATCAACCTACAGTGCCAAACCTTTTCAGCCTCTTGAGAAGCTGCCCTGATTACAGACAGTTTAGGACCACCAGGCATTCGTGATTTTAAGCCTCATTTACTATCTGCGTAACAGCCTCACCAGCACAAATGCTTTGTGTCACAAAATTGATTCCTATTACGGTAGCACCTTTGCTGATGGAAATCCTGTAGCTGACCTACTTTTGTTTCCCCCAGAAAAACATTCAGAACTTCGCTTGCTTATTCAGCCCTAGCCGTGCAGAGGTGGGGGTGTGCAAGCAAAGATACGAAGGGTGAGCCTGCACCTGGTGCTCGCTGAAGCTGGATCACAATTGTGGCAAGCTCTGTGCTGTTGTGGTAGCAGAGCAGCCCCATTCGGTGCAGGTCCTGCCCTCTGCCTGCACAGCGCTGCTGGGGCTGAGGACACAGGCTGGGCTCTGCAGTGACCCGGCATGGCCACCCAGCACTCTCACGGCACTGTGGGTGCACTCAGACTGCTTTCCATTACACGGTTTAATTGGGGTACAGTAACATTAAGAACAGGGTCTTTCTTCAAGTTTCCATTTTAATTAATTTTCCCAACATCAGACAAGGCTCCATAAAAGCAAAAAGCAAAAAAAAAAAAAAAAAAAAAAAAAAAAAAAAAAAAAAAAAAAAAAGATAAAGAAGGGACAGAAAAGGACAAGCTTTACACAATCCAGAAATTTGAAGCTGTTTCCATTGTGTTAACCGGTGAAGCTCATGAATCTATTGACACAGAACAAATGAGCGAGCTGTGAGTATCCGTTTGTGCTTGCTGCTGGCCAGACACGAGCCCTGAGGTGCAACCACTGCCAGCAGCAGGCCCTGCTGTGAGCAGGGCCCCGGGGGCACATGCAGAGCAGGGAGCATACAGCGAGGCCACCAAGGTGAGAAGCAGACGGCCCCACGTCCCTGTGTGTCCCCTCCTTGCTCTGCTTTTCACGTCACCTGCATTGCTTGAGACCTCATGTTGTTCTACCAGCTTTGCCTGCAGTCCTCAAAGCTTCAGCAGCTGTACCTTTTATTCTGGCTTTGCCAGCTTGTTTTCTCATGAAAGATGTTAATTTCAGGAATTCTTGGCACTTTTTTCAAGTGTGTTTGGGTGAGTGTTGAATACAGTCTACCGACCTCAGCCACTTGCTTACTGTACACTCCCCACAGAGGTGTTGTCCCTTAGGACTGGCTGACCATGTCCAGTCCCAACCCCATAACTCTCCGCCAAATGCAGGTCCTGGGTGTTGTGATGCAGGACCTGTGTTATAGTGGTCACCCTGTGCTTGGGCCTCCCAGAATCACCTGGGCCACACCGCCAGATCTTCCTTAGCAAAGACCTTCAAAGGCCTTCAGAAAACTTCCCAGTTCACTTGCTTGTATTGCAACCATATTCAAATCCTATTACCGAGCTTGTTTTAAGTGTGAGATAATTGAGCTTTATGAATGACTAATTTGTATCCACTTGGATAACTTCATCATCATAGAGAAATCTCTAATGAAGCAGGCAACTTCATCATTTTCTCTCCTTGCAGCACATTGCTGCACAATTGCTCTTTTTTATGGAGCCCCAAGCAAAGGGGCAATTTCCTACTCCTGGAGGGGAAAAAACAAACCAACCCATTGCTGTAGCTGTGTGAAGGGAAACACTGAGCATCTTTGATGCTCAAAAGAGAGGTCCGTGTGCGCTACCTGAAAGGTAGCATGCGGCTGTTCACAAGTGTGAAACATAAGGAGCGGACATCACCAGGATATCTGGCTTCCTGGGAAACATAGAAATACACGGCTTTAAAATAAAGATAGCAGAAGACCCATGGATTGTGTCTCGTCACTTTTATTACATTGAAAAACTGTATGTACTACCCTACTGAGAGAATAAAAGTTGTCATTAACTTTTCTTCAGAAATGAGAGAAAAATAACCTAGAAATTGCTGTTGTTACAAACGATGAAGCTTGAGCTGGGACGTCTGGCTGTTATTTCCCAGGTGAGCAGGTTCTTGATGGAAGTTTCCGCTTTAACAACCTGGGTAGGAAAAGAGGAGAAGCAGGTTAAAGGGGTATGTGTTTTTCATGAATCTGACGAGCTGTAAGAAGGGTTGGGTTTGCCTAGATGCGGGACATTAAAAAGACTGCGTGCATCCGGCAGGCAGACTTTAGCCATTTGTGTCCCACCCACCCTTACATGTGTTTCCTAGCTACAATTCAGACCAGTGAAACTGAGTGATGGAGAATTGTTCCAGGGGCAAAACAGACTGTGGGGTGGGTTGGAAACAGCTATGGGGCTATTTTTTACCTATGCTAGGGGTGCTGCAAGGTCAGTTAAAGAAATGGAAGGAGGGGATCAGAAGTTTCTGTCATGTTCATTCCACATTTCTGAAGTGAAGCCTTTACCTCCTGTAATAAAGCAGATGTGGGTTTGGTAGCCACACCTCTACCATCGTGCTAGCTGAGGGCTTGCACTCACACCTGAGCCCCATTGTCCTCAGGTCCCTGGCCTGGTGGCTCATCAGCACCACACCTGCTTAGGGTTTATCTCCTGTGCCCACTCATGCCTGGGTGAGGAGGCTCTGAACCCATGTTGGGAAAGAGAGGAGACCCTCTCCTGTTCTGGAGCCATGCGGTGTCCACGGGGGTACAGGGGCCATGTCTCATGTGGACGTTACCTTCCTCGACAGTGCGGTGGTAGAAGCACCAGGGCACACCAGCGGGATGTGCCCGGAAGCAGCATTTCCTGCTTGTGCACTCCTTAGCTGTGATGCCGGGGTAGCCACAGTTCACTCGAACACGAGGGTCAGCAGGGCAGACTTTCCTAACTGCATAAAGCAAAAAGGAAAGAAAGACAGTGGCTGCATTACTTTATGTTCCGTGGTTGTACAGTTCACAAATAAAAGGCGTATGGGTTTCATGAGTGAACACAACAGCAGGTAGCAGGACCACCCAAGTCCTTTCCACACCTGGTAGGTGAAACTACTTACCAAAAGGTGAGGAACTGCTGCTGTACCCTATGGGCTGGAGAAGCCAAAGTTCATCCTTAGAAGTGCCTGGCAGGCAGCAAACCAGCTTCACCTTTCGCAGATGCAGCAGTGGGATGAAGAGCTGGACCTCAGAATGGTCACGGCCCTAAGCTGCCAGAGTTCAAGAAGCATTTGGCTAATGCCCTCAGACATAGGGTCTGGAATTGGGGTGGTCCTGTGTGGCGCCAGGAGTTGGACTCCATGATCCTTGTGGGTTCCTTCCAACTCAGAATGTTCTATTAGTCTGTGTCTTCCATGGTGGTACCATGGACACTGGCCTTGGGACCAGGTTTGACCCTGAGGTGGCCCAATGCAAGCAGCTAAGTGCACAGCAGCCCAACTGACTTGGGGAGAGAAAGACCCAGAGGAAGACCCAGCCATCTCTGTGCCAGCTCCATTTGTGGAGGGGAGGTAAGTCTTAGGAAAAACCACAGCTTCTCCAGCAAATTGAAAGTAAAATCACAGGTAAGGAATGAACCTTTGTGGGAATGCAACCAACAGATAGGAGCTGTAGTTGTGGGGAATCTGCGTTAAGTCCCCTTCCACAGCATGAAACCGTTTTTTCATGGTTTCATCACCCAGCCTGAATAATAAGGTTTTTCTGGAAGATCTGGAAGATTTCTGCTCAGGAAAACAACTCTATAAAAATTACACTGTAAGATGCAGCCATTTTTTTTTTTCAAGATTTTCAAGATTATTTTTATCCTCCAACAGTTCTAAGCCCTGTTGAACAATCTTGATTCATACCAAGTTGTTCTTTAACACTACCTTTGTGCCCTCACCTCCTTTCACTTCACGTGCCCAAGGCTGACTGTGCCAAGGCTGAGATTGCACTGAAGTTCTCTTAAGAAGGAGCCATGTGGTCAGCACTGCTAATATAGCTCACGTTCAACAGCTGCTTGAAATATGCACCCAGTCCTTGAAGGGCTTGGGTGAGTACTTCTGACCCTCTCTGAGAACACAAGTGCAAAAAATGGAAGCAGGAGTTCAGATTTTCCAGTGGGTCTTTGGAAGGAAGAATTAAATGAAGAAAAAGATCGGCCCTGGGATATTTTGGAGATTTGACTGAATGAAGAGTGGGAGAAGAAACAGGAGAGAAATAAAGAACCACCCTCTAGAATTATACTGGGAACCATGGAGAAAAGGAAGAAAGTGGCAAGTATGAACAAAATCTAGAGGAAAAAAAAAAAAAAAAAGAGGAAAATCTGCAAGTTTGGTGTGAAACAGCTACAGATGGGTTCACCTGCTGAGGACATCTGATCTGTTCAACACGCAGTGCTAACACCCTTGTCAGCCACATTAGAAAACCCATTTAAGTGCACGTGGAGGATCCAGCGTTCCGCCAACAAACAAGACACAACTGGCAGTGAAATATTTTTAAAGAATCAGCTTGGGCTATCTGATAACTAGGAGCAGGAAGGAAAAGGAACTATCTTGCTCAAAGATGATGAGTTACAGCCTGACGGGCAAGCAAGATTTGACTTTGCACTTTAGCACCGGAAGTCTTTTAATAGAAGTCTGTGCCCATTTCATTGGCCTAAGAGTAAAAGCAGAGCTACTCCCTGGCTGTACCCTTAAGCAAAGCCTAGGTAAATTGGTGTTTCTGATGGAGACGTTACCTTTCTTTGGTTTAGCGGTGAAACACCAGGGGACGCCAGGGACTGAAGCATTGAAGCAGCATCCAGCTTTCCTGCAGTCTGCTGCTGAGATTCCTGGCGGGCCGCAGTTCTTCCGCTCCCTGGGAGATATTTTGCACTGGCATCTTGCTGTTGAGGACAGAAATCCTAGGTTACTAGTTGCCAGTTTGCACGCTTGTTAGTGGAGGTGCATTTATAAGGTGTCAACTGAAAACAGTGAACTTCCCCTAGACTCTGTCCAACTTGTAAGCATACATTTTACGTTGCCTGTTAAGACCAGAACTTGTGTGTTTCAAAATCTGCTTGTGGCAGAAAGAGGGCAGATGAAATACTGGGCCCATTATGGTTGGGGTGAAATGCCCATGCTGATTTCAGAAAGGTCTGTAGTTCACCCGGTGAGTATCCTGTGGTCCCATCTGCAGCCAACCCAGCCCAGCACAGTGGGGACTGTGGACTTCAAACAGAACACATCAAATGGTGAAAAATGTAACTTCAGGTGTTAGGCTAGCAAATGTTTGTTGATTTGCCTATCTCATTTGAGGAAAAAATAAGTGAAGAGTCCTGTGTAGAGGACTCTACACAGTGTAGTATTCTGTGTAGAGAAGACAAGTGTAAAGGTACACAGTCCTTGTGTTGTCTTCAGGTCGCTATAAAAATACAGGGTTGCATGCAAATGGTTGAAGCTATACTTTTACTGTCTTATTACTAATATCTACTACATAGTCGTCCACAACCAAGACATTCTGGAGATGTCCCTGCGTGTGTGCCATTGCTTTCCACATCCTGAGTTGTCTAAATGACTTGTCTTTTATTGAGGAGCCAGATAGACTTCTTTCAAATAGTATTCACGTGGAAAATTAACCTGAAATAAATGTCAAAAAACTCTTCAGACAGAGCTATCTCCTGTTCCAGTCCTGTTCTAGTGAGTTCCTGGGCATTTCTGTTCCTCCACCTTTGTGGCAAGTTTCCAGTTATTCCACCAACATGAGTTCACCTGCAGTTTTTGTTGTTGTTTTTGTCAAAGTTATCTCTGAAAAAAAAACCTAAGAAGTAGACTCCAGTTTTGGGAATAGTGCCAGAGCAAGACAGGCACTGTCTGATACATAAATTGGAGATGTACTCTCGCTGTCATTACAATCAGTAGGATCCAGCCCGCAAACACCCTTGTGAAAGCAACAGGAGGTAAATGTACTTACATGGTGCTTGCTTTCCTTCTGTTGAGGTGATGAGGGCTACAGCGAGGATGACAGACAGCAGGCAGATCCCTTTCAGATCCATTGCTCCTGGGAGCCCTCAGGCCTCTTGTTGTGGGCTGGGAAGGGAGGTGGATGAGAGGTGTTACTTTCCCGTGAGCAGCCTGTTTTATACAGTCCTTGTGTTTGCCTGGAGAGATCTGATAACATTGTTCCCTACAGAGCTTCACCCAGAGGCTGGCTTTTTTGTTGTTGTTCTTTAATTAGGAAATGTTACCATGTATATTTTGTTATCCATCAGATAAATTTCTAGACTCACGCGATCTATTGATCGTGTATTTATTACGTACCCATAGATCACATATTACGTGATCCCATAATCTATTAATTGGACATTACTGCATGCCTCTGGCATCCCTAGCTGATGTCATTGCCACCTGAGTATTTCAAATCTCTGAGCAGCTTTAAATGGTTGCCACTAATGAAAAATATATACATATATTTCCCTTTCAAGGGCATCCTTTCTGCTACAAATTTTCCCTGCCCTTAAGTTCAGGCTGAGTTATGTTTACCCTGCAGCCAATGAGGCAGAACAGCTGGAGCTGTGACACCTTCAAGCTCTGGGAGACTTGGGAGAGAAATGGAGAATTTAGGTGTGATCTCAGTCTGACCCAGTGGCGATGATGCTTGTCCGGGGGCCAGACACCCACAGCCCAGCTGATACTTCATAGTCACCCTATGCAAGCACATGTGCCTCATGGAAATCTTGCTTCTTTAAAGAACAGCTTTTCCTCATTGAAAAGGTTATTGTCTGAATAATTTAATTGTTTTCTTCTTTACTGGTCCCAGTGAGGTGAAGCTAGATACAACATACATATAATATCAATTTCAGGGGCTTATGACTCCTCACCCACCAGGGAACTCTTCCTGCTCATCATGAGAAATGAGATCCAATGCATTTCCTTGGTCCTTGACAAAACTGTGTCTTCATGTCTTTGATTATTACAGACAAGTTTGTTTTCAGCCTTTCCTTGACAACGATGAAAGCAAAAACTTTAAACTTCTAAGGTTGTGTTTCGCATTTTATTTATTTGTTGCGAAGTATTTTGAATGCTGTAGGAAAGATTTGGGCCTACAAAGGAATAATAAAACAATAGTTCATTTCCCTGCAGTTTAACTTCTTTAAGACTTTATTTATGCCCATCTCTATTCAGTATGTTGACAGCACTTCTCATTGAAAGCCATGATCTGGAAATCAGACAGTGTGCACATCCTTCATTGCCTGACATCAAGCTGTGGATGGAGGAGGATTATGCGCCAGCCCTCATGCCACTTACTGCCATCACTGGGGAAAAACACCAAATCTAAAATTCAAAAATCCATTTTCCCCTTACATTGGAAGACCGACAGCACTCCCAAATGCTGCTGGTGATGCCTGGAACAGGGAAGCCCGGACCAGTTTTCCACCGGTGTCCTTTGGAAGGCACCAGGCTGGGCTGAAGCACTGCTGTTGTGCCCCACGCAGGAGCTGTGTGGCCTCTGTGCCACTGCGGCAGCTCACAACTGGTTATCGGCCCTGGGCATGAGCCAGGCCAGCCGCGATAACGCCGGTCCCTCCCGCTTCTCATAGTACATTAGTCAAACCCTTATCTGCCAGCTGTCAGCTCCTGGGCCCGATCCCACCGCGCACACAAAGGCAAATCTACCACCAAATTCTCGCTACGGAAAGAGCGCATGATTGGCATCTTAAAACAAACACCCTGAGAGAAATAACTCCCTCGCGTTCTGCCAGGGGATTACTTTAAGATCTTTGATGTGTTTATATAGCAAAGCCTTGGACATTATCTGGGGTTTCTCCACAAGTGTGTTTCCTTCCCTGAGGCCAGCATCCACCCAGACCTTTGGGTAGCTCTGTGTTCAGCACCGAAGGGGCTGGAAGGGCTCTTTGCTCCCCTCCGGCCTCCTCCACCACCACCCTCCAGCCTCCTGGGGCTTCTAACAGAGCTGGGGCCTCGGAAATCCCGTTGCTTCCCAGCAAGGACAAGTGACATCACCGTGGCTGCTATGCACCTTCTTATGGGTCAGTAACAGGCTGCTAGGTTAATAATATGTTGTGTTTTGATTTTTGGTTGGTTTTCACTTAAAAATGAAGAGCCATCAACAGCATTAACTAGTTTTTCATCATAAAGGGAGTTCTGCATCCCAAAGGGTATTTCCTTTTGTTGTTGGTTAGTAGAAGGGCCAGCCTGAGATATCTGTCTTTGGGTCAACACCACTGTACACCAGCCCACAAAATAAATTTCAAGTTTTGTGTGCCCTTTAAAATAAATCATCATAAAAGAGAGAAAAAAAAATAAAACAGAGGAGCAACAAACCTCTCCAGTTTGGGTTTCTGGACTTTCTGGGAGTCTTCAGCGATTCTTCTCCTCCAAACTGTGCAGGAGATCCTCAGCAGAGAGGAGGACTCAGGAGCAGAGACAGTCTAACTCAGCCACCCAGGCAAAGCTCACCTCATGGCATTCACTGCAATGCTGAGTTTTATGAGAGTATTTATGAAAACTGTAGGGATGAGCAATGCTCTCATCCCTTATCGTTTGGTTTGCCTTGATCTGCTCACTGCCACCAGTGACTACTCCCTCCATGGCATAGACAATAGGATCATAGCTGTTAGTGGTGCACCATGGCATCCCAAGAGACCACTGACACAGGGCCCAGTCCTGGTGCAAAGTGGGTAGCAGGGACACCAGAGGACCAGGGACATGTCCCCACAGGGGTGCCCTCTTCCCTCCTGGTGAGATTTTGCCCCTACCATGGTCTGGGATTTGCATTTGGCTTCCCTCACAGAACGGCTTCTCTAGCTCATGTAGGAAATCCCCATGCTTTTGAAACTGAAAGGACAATTCTTCGAGTGGGTGTGGGACGGGTCTCACCAGGCTAGCTGGAGATGTAGGGCTGGTGTAAAACATTCCCAAGAACTTCATTTCCCACAAAGCAAGTGGGAACCTTTCTTGCAGACCTTGCACCTGTGCCATTCACCTGGGTCACCCTCACTGGGCATGGCCTGGGGCTGGATTTTCCCTTTCTCTGTCAGGAAGGGCCTTGGTTTTGGAAGCAATCACAGGAGAGCTGAGAAATACAACTGGAAAAAAAAAAAGACGAACATAACTGTGGAGTACGATAGCATATGAGACCGCAAAGATTGTGCGTGCCATTAAAAACAGATTGAAATATGGGACAGGTAAGACTTTGGAAAAAATTAAACAATTATTTATAAGTGTAAGCATCTGGATTCCATCCAAAGCCTTTGCAGCTCTCCAGTTCTACACTTGCTGGCCAGCTCTCTTTGCAAGCCACACCACGGAGAAATCTGACTCTGTTGCACAGAAAAGTCAGTCGTCTGAACAGGGGCAGATGGTAGTCACTGAGAAAAGCATGGCCAGGCACTGAGTCAGGAGCAACTGGAAACAGAGAGGAACTCTGTGACCCTTGAGTCCACCCGAGTTCGAATGAAAGTTGCTGCTGCAGGCTGCATCCCACCACATGTCATGCCACCCCATGCTGCTCAACCTCAGTGGGACCAAAACCAGAGCTGTGCAGGTCTGGAGGAAGAACCTCAGAAAGAGGGAGACGCCTTCAGCTGTAAAAGGGGAAAAACAAACAGAAAAAGCAAGCAGCAAGGATAGGAGATAAGATAGGATCTCTGACAGATCTCTAAGTTGTTTTGAGCCATATGCAGGGAGCAGTGAGAAAACCCCTGCAATTTCTGGTGCCAATGAGGGAGAGGGCTGTCAGCCTCCCACATATTTTAACCAGATGAATTAGCACACAAAAGCCTTCAGTTCAGGTTGTTATTTGCCTACCTACTGAATAACACCGTGGGTTCAAAAAAATAAACAGAGAAAACCTTACATCTTAACTCTGTGAACGAAGGGTTCAAAGTAAGCATTGAAAGCCATTCAGTCCTATCACTTAGACAAATTTACCTACACCAGATATATTAACGTGGGTGTCCAAACCAACTTTGACTTGGTATGTACAAATTCTTTCAGAGAACCTTTTAAAAAGAACACGTCCTTTCTGCAAACCAGAGGCAGTTGTGGAGAGGGGCTTTCGTCACGTTTTTGCAGTCAGCGTGTATGCCAAAGAAAATGAAAAAAATAATCACATGAAGTTAATCAAATATGTAACTCAGAGCTAAGTCAGATCTGAAAGCCTGATCTTCAGCATCCAATGCGCTGCAGAAAGATTTGGTTGCAACTGCAAGGCTCAGAGCCTATTTTAAAATACAGATTTGAGCTTATTACTTTTCCTAATGCCTCTGGATTCTCCTGCGTTGCCAGCTTTCACGTTTTTTTGGACCATTAAAACAACACCAGAAAATGCTTACAGTTCCTGAGGTGAGGTGGAGACAAGCCTCCCGAGAAATGGACACAGTGGTTGCAACCAGCAACAGGGAAAGACACACTTCTTCGTTTCTTTTCCAAAGCCCATCGCTGTGGTGACCCAGAGAGGGGAAGAAACTCCTGATTAGGGCCTGGTAAATTTGGAAGGTCTAGTTTGAGGCGTGGCCATTGAAAGGCCTCTCTGTGGTAGTGGTTGTGTTGTACTCCATTTTACTGTGCCCCAAGCAACAAAAAGGCCCAAATCTTGATCTTGACCTTCTAAAGAGGGAAATATGTAAACCAGGGAACTTAATTAAAAGGAACTTAAAGGATGAGTAAAACAGGTGGAATGCTTGCAAATAGTGTGGTGCTATTTACAGCCACAATATGAGGGACTCAGAATAAATATTTAACACACACACACACAAAAAAAGTATGTTTTCATGCAGATAGATAGACCTGGAATAGTTAAACGGCAGGGTAAAGGGAGCTACTAGAAGAAAAAAAATGGTCTTTCTTCAAAGCCAAATAAAGAAAACAGAAGAAAAGACTGGCTGCAGGGGGGTAAAATCAGAAAGAGGTAAACAAATGACTTCTTTGAAGATAGGAGAAAAAGGTCAGTTATCACAAGGGGGAGAAGGGGATTTTTGTTGTTCAACATACTCAGAAATGATGAGGAAATGTTAGTGAATAATGAGGTGATTAACATGCAGATGATTCAGAATTATTGTTCATATTTTTCCAAAAGTGCAGGTAATGGAGGAGGTGCAGAAATCTCTTACAAGAATGATAAATGTCAAATGAAAGGCAGAGTAAGTAAGTGCAAAGTAAAATGCATAGAGGAAAAATAATCTAATTTTTTGTAAGCACAAAGATGGGCTGTAAATTAGCTCTTGTCACTCAGAAAGAGGTTTGCGTCTCTTTGGATACACCAATTAAATATTCAAAGTGTCAAGCAGGCAAATTGAGTTTTGGTTGTTATTAGAAAAGGGACTGAGTGCAAAGTGGCAAACAGAATTTTGGCACCGCTGCAGTTCCCGCTGAGCCCTCTCCTGCATCTCTTTGTGAGGTTCTGTTTGCCCCAATTTGAAAAGGAGAAAGTACAATCAGAAGAGATGCTGAGAAAGGCCCCCTGGCTCATGGGAGCAATGAGCTATGAAAACTGATTGTGGGGAGTGCAGAAACTTAGAAAGTGAGTAGTCACAGGCCAGAAGGGGAAGTTTTCTCCCAGATAAGTAAGGAGGTAGCAAGCAGGGGGTGTGAGTTTTCACAGCAGGGAGAGACCAGGAGGAGCTGTGCTGGGACCTTTGCAGCTAACAAACTTGTAAACCATCTGGAAACAGTGGGAGAGGGTAAAATTTGTTGACAATGCAATGTTTCCATGGTGGTGAAGGTATGAGGCCATTGCTCAGATGGATTTTGCAGAATTGAATGACTGCAGAATAAGATCGCAGGTGATACTTACTGCCTATAAACATGAAGCAATGCACACCTGGGAAAGGAGCAGCCCTACATTTTTGGATAAAATGATGGCCGTGAGCTGGTTATGATCACCTGGTTATGAGCCAGTGCAGTGTGTGATGTTGGCATATGGAGTCAGAGAGACAGCTTTGTGAAAACAGCAGCTCAGTGCTCAGCAACCGTGAGGAGAGCAAATGGCAGTTAACAGGGACTGGGGAAGGGATAGCACACGGCACAGAGATCCCTGTTGTGCCATCTTATAAACACACGGCACTTCTGCTTTCCCCATGCCCTGTTCTCAGTCTCCAGCCTGTAAAGGGTCCCGTGATGGGAATGAAGGACGCTGACAGAGTGGGACAGCATCCACACCAGGAATGACCATGTACACTGGGTTTATTCAAGTTACAGAGTCCATAAAAGTCACAAAGGCAGAGGAATATACCACTAGCTCATTGCCTCACCTAGTATAAAATCTGGGTGATCTGAGTAGCAAGTGAAAGGAGGTGGGCATGCGGCTAAGATGTAGGTCAGCCATGGAGCCCCTCCTGCGGGATTCTAAAACTTCAAGGGTCATGAGAGTGGTTGGATGAGCACATAGAAGAAAATATGTTTGGGGATGTAAGTCTGTCTCAGGAAACGTCTAAGCTGCAAATCACTGGAGGTTGGAAGAGTACTCTGGGAAAGTGTCACCACCAATTTGATTTGCTCTTTAACTCTTTCCTTGGCATCGACGCTCTCTGCGCTTGAGGACAGGACACTGGCTGGCCTTCAGCTCATGTTACTCATCGCTCCTCAGCACGCAAAATCCAGACAGACAGTCAATGAAATGATGAGGCAGTAGTTGTACATGAGAAGAACACGGCATATGACCAAGCTCGAATTAATTGCTCAAAAAGCAGAAGGTCAGAGGCATGAATGGGCTGTAAGACAGATGATAAAGATAATACCCAGAGGAGATGGCCATTGGCAGCTGCTATTTATGATGTTCAAGGTATAAACTCTGCCTTCAGAAGGCTCTAAATCTCTCCTGTTCATCTGTGAGGACCTATCAGGAGGAGGAGTGCTCTGCACTCCTTCTTAGAGCTTTCCTTTAAGCACCTGTGACTGGCCATGCCTGGCATGGGATTGGGGCTAAACATGGATTTAGCCTGGCTTAGTCTGACCAATCCTATGATTTTATCATTACGTCTTTTGATTTCAGTTACTTTTTTTAGGAGCATCTTTTCAAACTCTCCTGGATTGTTGAGCTTTAAACTTAGAGCTCAAAATCAAGGCAATCTAGCTTGGTTTTAATTCTGACTCTTAAAAATATCCCAGTTTGCAGAACAGAAAATGATGTGACAGGTGGAGATGCTTCTGAAACTCACCCAAAGCATACAAACCCTGATGTATTTATTGTAATTACTGGAAGAAAGACTCAGGTCTTTCAAGGAGTGAATATTCAGGACAGATGAGGAAAAAAAAAATCTGTAGTTGCTACTATGGGAACAGTGTGTGAGTCAAAACTTCCAAAAACAGGTAATGCAGGTAAAGGGCTGTGGGTTATTTCTGGCCCCAGGAGCTGAAGAGATAAATACAAATGAGAAATTCTTGAAATAGGAGAATCAGGAAATCTAGGAAATAGTGAGCCTAAGGCATCACATGGGAGGAAAAGGTCATTTCAGACAAGTTTCACCCTAGCCATTTCAAAAGAGGGTAGCAAAATGCACTGCCTAAACTGCTGTGTCCAAGCAATGGTGAGGACTGGAGGAAGCTCAGATGCAGGTCTTGTGTGGCAGGATCTGTAAAGAAATCAGAGGGCAGAAAGTGACCTGAGCTGCCTGGAACCACAGCTGAGCTGCAGGCAACAATTACCTACTGTGGTAGCAGAGTGGAGCTGCTTTTTAGCAATTTTGTTGTTGCTGCTTTCATTGATAACAGTGAATGGAGGAAGTGTTTCTTCTGTACCAATTAAATGTAGATAAAAATAGAAGGAGAAATATTGAACTCTAATGCTAGCAAGAGAATACAAGAATATGGGAGAACTACTTCAGGGTAAAACTCTCTATATAGCAAAATTCTTCAAAAGGGTTAGCAAAATAACAAAGGAAATAAGTAGATTTTTGTTTTCAATTTCAAAAGAAAGAAGAAGGCTAGCTATAAAATCCCTTTGAAAGTTTTCTTTGAAGGGTTTTAAAGCCAATGAACGTATAACTTAAACTGTAAAGATTTAGAAGGAGTGAGAAAGAGTTCCCTCTCCCATCAAATCTAGTTTAAAGCCCTGCTAATCACTGCAGCCAGCTTGCTGCCCAGAACATTCTCAGCCATCCTTGTCGGTTGCATCCCATCTGATGTCAACATGCCCAGTCTCTCGAAAGTATGTCCAAGACTTCAGTACCCAAACCCTGATTTTTCAATTGAGTGAGATGCCATATCCATTTGTCCACTGCAGTTAGTTGCTGCATTACAACCAGAGCCACCTCACTTTTCTCTACACCTATACATTCATTATTGGTTGAAATCCTCCTAGAATTTCCTCCCTCCTCCAGTTATATCCTCACTGGACGAAGTGACAGCTACTACCACTGCAGTCAGTGTAGCAAGTATGTCAGCTGTAATCCTCCACAGCTGGTGTGGGGAACCACCAATGCCCAAGTAAGATGACCAGAATCAGTTATCCTCTTGGAAAAAGAGAAGGGTCCCTCAAAGGGCAAGTCAGAACCCTGACTGATGTGTCCCTTCAGAAGAGCTGCACTCACAGCATGCTCTACAGGACTCTGAGGAAACACAGTCAAGCCAAACAGGTATGTTGTGGTATTTGTATTTTCCTCAAAAGCTGAGCTGTGTGTACCAAGGAATGTGCATGATGGCTTTCAGTCCAGGTCTGGTACTGCCAGTTTTGCTGTGGAAGAGAAAAAAGAGACCATGAGAGTCGACACACAGAGGTACGGATAGTCCCTGAAATGTCCTCAGGTACAGAAGCTGCAGTGCTCAGCCTCAGTCAAGGCAGCACAGCTTCACTCTTTCACACTTCTTGAAGAGGTGGCTCCAGCTCAATTTTTTCCTGTTTCTTATAAGGTCCTCTCAGTCAGGCAAGGCAAAATGAGAGCTAAAGCCAGAAAACAAACAAACAAACAAAAACTTTAATGGTGAGAATATACAGCCTATCTTGTTGCAAATAGGAAAACAATCAAATCTGGATGATAAAAGATATTGTTCACGTTTTCTGTATATGTCATGCAAATAATACAGTACCCTAGGAGAGCTCCCATTCTGGATCACTGGGTTAAATCTGTCATTTGTAGCAAAATTGAGTAAATCGTGAAACACATTTCTGGCCACAGTAGCAAAATATCTCTTGATTCATACCCCTAAATACAGGGATGAAAATATTATTTCTGTAAACCAGACAATTCCATTTCTATCATATTTTGCTTTTCAGAAGTGAGAACTGAATTCTCGATGTCTCTCTGCTAATGGAAAATTTCTAAAAGCTAATTAAAAAGTCTCTATTCAATGGGCTGCAGAGAGTTTACAGCAGTGAAGCTGTCTGTGTCAGACAAATATGCTATTCATAGTCCTGTGGGAACTAATGATGGAGGGACTACAATTAAGAATAGAGAGAGAGAAAGGAAACGCGCAGTGTGCTGGGCTCAGTTTCAGCCAGCTGGATGCTGGTGTGCAGGAAGGGCAAGGAACGGAGAGGGCTGGTGTCAGCACAGATGAATGCTGCTCTGGAAGAGGTTTCAATGGGAGAATCAGAGATGTCCTGTGGGCTCTTACCCCTTCTCAAGGAAGGGGGTGCGCCTGTGGTTGTGAAATGGCCTCGGCTCTTCTGCACAGTTTTAAGGGTATACTGGCTGCAAAACAGACAAAAATAAGCAGCAACGTTTGTGCCCTGGGAAAGTCAGCCAGCGCTGAGAAATCATTTACCAGTGTGAGAAATGTTTCACGCATGTACGTATTGCTACCTTCAACCTGCACCAACAACCAGCGCTAGAGAGGGGCTGCCCACCTTCTCTGCCATCCTGCAACACACAAAACGGCAGCAAACCATCCCACCAGGCATCACTGCCCCGTACCATCACAGATCTCTCCTGAAGGATGAAGAGAAATAACATCAGACCATTCTGGACACCCTGCTGTCTCCAGTGACATTTGGCTACCCCAGCAGTCACCCAGCAGGTGGGTGTTTCCTTACAACACAACCAGCAAGCCAAATTGGCTCCAGCACCACAGGAGGTTTTTGGGGTGCTCAGGGCTGTTGCTTTCCTGGAGCATAGCCATGTGATATCTTGCGTGTTCCTAGAGCCCTGCTGTGTTGCACCCTGAGCTGGCTGTGTTCCCGGCCCCACAGCCCCGCCTCTTTGCAGCCAGGGACATTGCAATTGCAGCACCCAATGCTGACGGGAGGATTTAGTTACGTATGAGCTGAATGACGAGTTTAGTGTTGCTGGAATCCATCATTGCCTCATTCTGCAAATGCTGGTTCTAGATTATAGTCTTGGGCTGGCTGGAATTTGTTTGGAGAGGTTCATAATCTCTTTATTCATCTCCTTGATAACAGAGGAGAATGTTAGGAAAGTGGGAAACATGAGGCCACTGTATGAAAGGGCCTGATTTCTGCAGAGCAAACCAGCTGCCCTTACCTTCCTGCCAAATGTACTCATTAGGCAACAAAACCAGCCACATTCACGTAATGCAGGTGTGTTTGCACGAAGGAGGCCACCTGCAAGAGGAGAAGTAGAGGGGAGCTATGTGAGTCAGAGAGAGGCCTCAGAAGCTGGGAGCACTGGCCAGGTGCCCTAACATGAATATTTGTGTCTTGGAGACTTCCCCTTGTTCTCTGCAGAGTCCAACCTGAGCTAGAGGTTAATTCCTGGCTTGGTCCCTTTACCCTTCTGTGACACTTTTTTTTAGTGAAGTTACATTATTAGTATGAAAAATCTCTGCCAATAGTTTAACTCAAATTATTTGTTGTCTCCTGTGTAACCCTTGATGATTATATTGAGATCTGTTTGGAATAACCATTATTTAATAACTGCTTTGTCTACCATTCCTAAGTGTAGATTTATGTAAACTTTGATAAGATAATTCCCTGCCCACTTTATGGGTGTCAATACACTGGACAGAAATATTCAGAGGTTTTCTTCCCATGCTGTAACTAAACTTGGCCATTGTAACTGTATAAAGTGACAAAATGATTGCTGCTTTAAGGACAAAATTAGTAATTTTTTCAGTATTACTTTAGTCTCAGATTTTTTGTTGTTGGCCCTTGAGAAAACCAGACCTAGCAATGGTACAAACAGAGATCCTGGTGAGATAGCCTCGGCAAAAACGTTCCTAAAAAGATAACCTCCAAAGAGGCCTCAAATGGGAGATGCCATCAAGAAAGCTGAGGAGTGCTGCAGAGGACAACCTTGAAAACAGGATTTTCTCCTTTCCTGAGCTCTCTCCTGGAAGACCCACAATGGGAGTGGGAAAGGTGAGCTTCACCAGCTTTAAATGAGCCTTGCGGCCAGCCTCCAAATGCGGAACTTTACTTTCTGGCAGCTGCTGCGAGAGAGAGTGTCCCAGCATCACCAAACGGGAATGCGGGAGCCCTGGGCGTTTCTGTCCTCAGTACCCAGGAATGCCCCGGTGCTTTCTGATAAAAGCAGGTAAGGCAGCTGCCCGGAAAGGGGTGGCCAACCAAGGTTCTTGGCCACATGACGGTCCTGCCGATGTCTCACACCTTTTGGCTGCATTGTATGGGTTTTCCTTTTAGCTGCTTAGCTTTCTTTTGCACGTATTCTGCTGGACCACACAGACGTAAGTCGCCCATAATCTTTCCCTCTACAGATGGATGCTTATCTGCCTGTCTGAAGGCATGCCATGCTGTCTGGTACAGCGATGAGCCATCTCTATCAAATGACTAACAAGTATTTCAGTTGACCTTTGTAGTGTGCCTTACCTTTATTTTCTCTCACGTGAGCATGCTATTAGATATAATAAAGTGATTCCTTTGCTCCCGTCATGAAAAGTGTCATTGGGAAAAAAATGTAGACAAAAATGATTATCAGTTGAAACGGTGGCTGGAAAACTGACAGGGAAATAGTAAAATGAACAGTTTGAAAAATATTTTGTAGTTCTTCCTTACAAAGTCATTTTAACAAATTTAAGGGAAATTTCTGCCTTCATTAGCCAGAAGAATGAAATATTTTCTTTCAAGGACATTGTCGCTCCACTGCCTATATGGATACATGGTTCACAGAGTCACAGGACACCCACATCCCATATGTGCTGCTGTGTTTCCACTTGTCCATTTTTGACAGTGAGTGCTGCAGTGCCCTGGTGGCCAGGCTTCAGCTCTGCATGAGTATTTGGTTCCCATTTGTCTGAGGTGGGTCACCCTAGTCCCAAGAGGACTTTATGCAATTGCCCTGATCACAATCACTTCCCCTTTTAACAGAAAGAAATAAAACAAGTTTATATGTGTTCTTGAAGAGACCAGTTCCTGTGCTGTGGTCAGAGCAAAATGGGTGGATGAGGACAAGTATATATGTATGCGCCATCCAACATCTGTTATGTTCCTCTGTGGTATAGAAGTGTGAGTCATTTATCTGTAGAACTGACAAGGAGAAAATAAACCCTTAAATATTGTCTATTTCTTTCTTTCCTTTCTTTTCTTTCTTTCTCTTCTTAGCTTATTAAATCAAAGAGGCTCTGGGCACATGGATCTTCATGAAGCTTTAGATCCTGTGCTTTAGATCCTGTACTTTGCTACACTAACACTCTGCCCATTCCTGTCTTGAACTCATTACTCTCCTTTGACACAGCTAGTAACAGAAAGGAGGATAAAGGTTTTAGAAATAGTTTTCTCTTAGTATCCTTCTACTTTTGTAGACAATTTAAAATACAAAGTCTACGTGACATAGTGAGTACTTGCTTTAACACTTTCAGGTTCCCAGTTGCACTGCAAGCTGTCCCTCTGATGGTGTGCCACCCAAGCTCAGTGTGGAACAGAGATGGCTTCAGAGGGCTTCATGCACCTACACCTTTCCACCAAGTGAAAACAGCCCAAGAGAAGCCTTGTGCTGGTGTCGCTGGCTCGTTCCCTGCTTGGGCTGATGGCTTTCAGTCTGGTGCACCATGGACAAGCATCCAGGCAGAGTCAGGCGTGGATCTGGCAGCCCCACAAAAAGCCTCCATTTCGTACGTGTCCCTCTTGTGCCCCATGATTCCGGTCAACAAAACTGCTTTTAAAATCCTTTTCCACAGGATATAGGGTAGGATTTGTCACCCAGGCTCCCTCTGAAATGCAAGAGATGGGGATGTGTTGGGCCACAATGTCTGCCCCAGACCTGGAGAGCTGCTGCTGGCCCAGAGACACCCCTACCCACTAGCCCTTGGGCTGCATGGGCAGGGCTGGTAGTGGTGTGTGCCTCTTGTTTTTTATTCCTCAGCAATGTTGGGACAGGAAATGCAGAGGGAATAATAACTGGAGGTAGAGGTGTCCATTTTTTCTCTGTAAATTGAGGACGTTTGGGCCTCATAAATGTTGAGATCTTCCAGAGCTCTGCATCCTGCTTTGTGATGGGCCTTGCACTCCCTCTTCTGGCATGTGAACAGGCTGCTGCAGAGGGAGGAGGAGTGAGAGCAGTGGTGATGGTCCCCTGCCCAAAGGTGCTGGCAGCTGGGGCCCTGGCTGCCCTCAGCCCCTCTAAGCCCCACTGCCACCAGCCTGGCTTTCCCTGACCATCTTCACCCACCCAAGGGGGCTCTGGATCCTTCTGGAAGAGAAACCACTCAACCCTTCTGTGCCAGGAGCCTCTTGTTTGGACCTTGGGATGTGCAGGCCCTGATGGGAGGGTGTCCTGAAGAAGAAACCCCAGGGCAATTCCCCCGATGGTGTTTGCTTGTGGGTTTGGGCATGCCAGAGACACACTGCAGCCTTCCAGTGTACAGCAAGAGAAAGAAAACGATTGTTTCTATGATTCTGTGGTTCTATGGTTTCTAATTTAGTGTTTCAACCCATAGTGATGGTTTCTAGTTTAGGATTTCATCCATAGGTACATGATGCAAGTATTTATGTTAGTATATATGTTAGGTAGCTGTAAGATATCCACAGATATTTACCACTGTTCCTGTCCCTGCATACAGATGTCCACAGGTGCTAGGGGTCCAAATGTTTATTTAACCCAGAGAGGTCTGAGAGGTGATGCAGTTGCCTGTGCATACCTCTCCGGAGCCATTTTGGCATGCTTTAGGGCACTTTCAGCCACTGCTCGAGAACACAAGTTCACTGCAAGTCCTTCAGGTCTTGAGAAAAAAGATTTATACCACACAGAATCTTGACGTTTACGAATACAAAGAAGAATTTTAGGAATCATTTTAATAAATAATTCTGCTAAAAGCTGGAGAGCAGTGCTGGTTGAACCCATACTTGTAACTGAGCCCTTCCTCTTGCAGGTCATCCCTGTATTGCTTCACTTGCTCTGATGATGCTTTACTCTCTGGGAATCCAGGAAGCTTGCTGATCCTTTCTACTTACTTCAGCCATTAAAAAGTAGTAGGGTTTAGCCCTTAAACACACAATTTTTTTTGTTTTGCTTTCTGTCTGGAAGATCATTTTTTAAAAAAGGAACTATCCTGTTTCTACTGAAATTGTTCAAGTTGGCTCCACAGACCCCACCCAGCCTGGTCTGCGCACACACACACAGCTGAGTACAGGAGATGCGGCAGCTCAACCCAGCCTGCAAGGTAGGTTACGGTGTGGGGGGAAAACTGCATTACTGTGCAGCACCTGGCAATAAAATCTGCTCTTGTAAGAGTGCTTCTGGCTGGCGCTTGCAGCATCACAGCCCTTCCTTCACACTGCTCTGCTGCTGTTGTGTGACCTGGCATTTCAGGCACATTTTTCTGATGGTTCTGCATCATACCGTGAAGTCATGATCTGGCGTGAGCATGAGTAAATGATCAGCATTTAGTTGTAGAAGGTAATAGCAGCACCTGGATGCCCCGAAGTTGAAAGTGGCTGCACAAAGCATGATGGTAGGAGAAAGGCATAAGGATATGCTTAACTGGTCTGATATGCCCCAGAGCCTGGTAAGACAACTAGAAAAGACTAACTCATCCTCGTCTTGTGTCAGTGGCTCCCAAACTTCATCTTAATGTTCTCCCCCCAAGACATATTTCCTTCTCCCTCCAAGTTGAAAGCTGTGCCTGCTGATTTACTTTTTATATTTTATGGTCTTGATTGCTTTTATCCACGACAAGATGCTGCTAGGTGTTTAACACTGCATAGTTTGGTTTCTCCACAGCCCCATGTGCTCCAGCCACCTTCCAGAAGAAGAACAAAGCAAAGCAAAAGATAAGGTAAAATGTATATATGTGTGTGTTTCTATATGACACAAACATACATGAATGTATACTCATTATATAAAATACATATAAAAGCATGTTTTTTCCTAACTAATTGCAGCCACTCCAGGGTCACAGACCTGCTGGTCACAAATCAGGCATACCCATGAGCTCAGTGGTACATTGCCTTCCATTATAAATCGGGCCAGCACAGGTCAATTCTTTAAGGAAAGGGCTATTTAGTGAAGAAGACTGAGGTCTTGCCCTGGCTGCAGAAATGCAGTATGCTAATCTCTATGGTTTAAACAACTTTTTTTGCTTTAAACCTCATGCCTATCTGTATATATGGACATACCATTGTCTTGCAACGTCATCCTGAAGAGGCTCTAAGGGGTTGCTGCTTGGCAGCCATGCAAACATGCTGCTGAGAGTGGTGGCAAGCTGTGAGCAACAGGTATTAAAAGCCTGCTAGGTGTAAACATAAAGCAGGGCATGATTCTTAACTGCAATGTGACAGCAGGGACACTGAATTTGGGGCCAATGTGACTGGGAAGGTCTGTGTGAAAGGGGAAAAGGGGGTCACGCAAAAAGCCCCAGCTGCAGTGTGCTGGCAAAGATGGGCTTGCTGGGTGGGAAAACTTCCTTCAGCCCTCCCCAGGCAAATACAGGGTTCTTCACATTCCTGTGCAGAACTGGATATTTTTGCACCCTGTCTGGGTGCCAAAACCCAGCAGGAATCCTTACTCTCTTATTTTGCATTTTGCTGCCCGTGTACATCATACTGCAATACCTTAGATACCCTCTGAGGGATGCCTATCCTCTGCCAGATGAGCTGCAGGCAGCCGCATGAAGAACATTTCTCAGCTATGTGTAACAAGGGTCATACAGGATGATGCCATAGAAACTTATTTCAGTAAATCTTGTTCATGTTACTAGCAATAGGTTAACAAAACGTTTAGAAAATCTGCTTTACTTTTGAATATTGGATTGTTTTTTGAGTTCATTTAACTTGGAGAATGAAAATTGGTTAAGCCTTTTGTAATGCAGTCCTCTAGGGATGTTCCCAATGCCACTTCACTTCTCCTGATGTCATGAACCTAGCAGAGAGGCACCCATATGCAATTCAAAGCAGATAAACAGCTCTCTTCAAGCTGCTGAGTAGTTAAATCTGCTTTCCATCAACTCAAATAGACAAAAGTCTGCAGTAATTCCCACTCAGATTTTAAAAAATCTCTAAGTTTTGAGTTATTAATTCCTAAGATCATTTCACCCACAGGGAAACGTGGAAGCTGGCCTTACCAAAACCCACCTCTTCACCACCATTCCCTGCTACACAAGCAGTTGTCGTGTGTGTGCAGGGGCACACCAGCCTCGAAGACGACGTCTCAATAACTTGCTGTCTGGCTTTGTCCCAGCACCATACCATGCGTAGTTCCACCCTCTGTGCATCCACTCAGACCTGGGATGAGTCTGGTTACAGCTTGCATTGCTCTTCTTCATCTTTAGCCTTCAGGCAGAGCATGTGCCTTGAGGCAAACGTCAGTTTCGAGGCTTTTATTTTGTATCAGTTGTGTTCGTTCAAATGCTCCAATTTACAACTGCCTGAGGAGGAGCTTTTTGGCTGTTTTATTTCTTTAATCACCCTTGATTAACATGTTATTAGCACACCAGGTGGCCCATAAACAGGCAGGTAAAGGCTGGCAAAGATACCCACTGTCATGGAGGGTCTGTGTGGTTGACAAGTTTGATTGACAGACTGCTCATTCTCCCCAGTTCTTGCCTGTCTCTCCTTTACCACTGGGTGTGTGCTGCCTGTTGCTAAATAAGCTGTTTCCGGTATGGTGAGTCACCAAATCAATCCATTTATATGTGTGTACAGTAATTTATTTTATTTACTTCTTAAATTATACAGGTGATGGGGAGCCTTTAAATAGTGTTCAGTCCAGGAACAAAATGAGCAGGGGCTGCTCAGAAAGAAGAAGCCAGGGTTTCTTCTTTAGGGAGGTACACACGCACAGAGACAAATGCAAACTGATATACTCAGGGGTACATTATTCCCCCTTCCCTTCTTTTAATGCTGTGGGGTAGAAATGTTCTCCCAGGTAGATGGTAGGCGAGCTATTCTGCAGCCCTTCTGCTCCCTTGGTCACCTTCCCACCCTGCTGATAGCAAGCTCAGCCCCTCTGTAGAACTGGGGGAAACTGAGCCTAAGGCACAACTGGTGCTGTACATCTCTCCTTGATGCTCCTCAGATGTCTTCCCTGCAGTCCTGAAGTGGTAAGGAGAGCAAGGAGGGAGGCAGGGGCTGGGGCAGGCCAAAACCGGTGTGGGCTGGGGGCACTGCTCTGGCTCCAGGCAGGTTCTGACTTTCTTCTGGGAAGGCCTCAGCTCTGTTCCTGTGCTGTTGTCTTCTTCACACTTCCAAGCATGTTCATAGGATTTATGTCATCCTGATGAGTGACAAATCCCCTGTGACACGCAGGTCTCCCTAAGCACAGGTCTTACAGTGATTTTCCTGGTGTCCTATGAAAAGATGCTGCAAGAGGTTTGAGGGCTGCTGTGAACAGCAATCGCTGCTCTCCCCTCCAGCTTACCCATGTCTCAGACAAGGATGAGAAGCTTGAAATCCCACAGGAGCCAGCAGTCAGCATTTTTGTACTGCCTGGTGCATTTTCTTACTGTCCTACTGCGGTACGAAGAAGAGGTACTTCAACTGGATGCAGCACTTCTAAGTCTCCAGCCCCAGTCTGCTGGACACCAGAAGGTGGGTGAACAGAAAAAGGAAACAAGCATAAGTGAAGGAGCATCTCCTGCAGGGAGTTTACTTCTCATGAAGTCCAGCCTTCACCGAGCCCACCCTTTGGGGTGCCCCTGGGCTGAGGGTGGTGGTGAACTAAGGGGAAACAACGAGGTACTGGAGGGATGCTGAAAATAAATAATAATAACTAAAATAAAAAATAAAAATAAATAAAAATAATAATAATAATTAAAAAAAAACTATAAATCTCTTTGATCTGTTGGTCCAAAATCTTGGTTCCTTGAGGCCAAAGAATGAGTTTGGTCAGCATGGCTGTGTTGGCCCCAGGAAGGAGGGGTGCTTGGTGCCTGGATGTCACAGCCACTGCAGGGGTCTGTGCATGGCCCCACTCCCTGGAACAGGGAACCAGGAGCTGCCATGCATGGAGACTGCATGGGGACAGCAGGGAAAATGTGAGGGTGCTGTGGGAAGCAGATATGTGGGGCAACCAGAAGCATTTAGGGAAGAGAAGGTGTTTTGTTTAGGGATACCATGGGGTGGGGTGTGGGGAATTGGAGAATGCAGAGGGCTTGTGAGGTCAGAAAGAGTTCTTGAGAGGCAGAGAGGATCTAGGGGCATTGCTGGAAGGGACTATAAAAAGCAGGGATTATGGCAGTGTGGGTGGACGTGGGGACACGGTGCTATGGAGGGGCAGGGATGGAGATCCTGACTCCAGACTCCCACTGGGAGAAGCAGATTTTAAACAGGCCATCTGCTTTTCCTCCATGCTGGCTACGTGGAAAAAAAATAACAAATGTAATTGATTTTAGTTTATCGACAGGAAAGCAAGGTATGGAGAGAGTTGCTGATAGTAAAGGTCTATCAGTATAACACAGCCTAGCAGTTTACAATTGAGGCTTGACAAGTAGGAAGCTTCAAAAGGGATACAAGTTTTATGCATTTGATGGTAAAGGTAATTAGGCACAGTTCGGGTTGTTAATTGGACCCTTGATGTGGAGCTGCCTTACGCTACAGTGTACTGTCTGACATGGGCACTATGGCTAACATAACCAGGTTAGTGCATTCTGGCCTTCTGCTGTGGGTGAGCTTTTGTCATATTTAGATTTCTACAGTTTCTACAAGCAGAATTAAGTAATTTTGCCAGAATATTCAGTCTTTGAGGGAAAAGAAAATGTCCACAGTGAGATAAAGTAAGTTGTTTATGGAGAAGCTGAACTTCCATTTTCCTACCAACTTAAAGGTTTCTTAAAATAAATCTAACAGGAGTCTGCAAATGGCTGTAAGTGCTTAGCGCTGGGTCCCTGTGCTGAAATACGTTTTGTGGCTGTAAAGTTTTTACCTCAGGCATGTAAGTTGTGATGCCATCCCAGTCTGAATTTAGTAAAAGACAAGGTTGCTGAATCTTTAAAGAAGCTTTTTTCTTTTTGCCACTGATGAGAGACACAAAATATTTTATAGGGAAAAGGGTCATTTTCAATTTATTTTTTCAATTATATCTTCAGTCTCTGCAGGGAATAATCTAGCCTGGCAGTTGAAGATGGGAGTAATATGCTGCTCTGCAGATCTCTGGATGAACAACAGCTCTGCCGTGACCTCTTCTAGCTATTCTGCTGTAGATCTTCAATATTCAAAATGTAACATATTTACTGAAGCACTTGAAAGCCCAGGGCTGTGACTCACAGGTGTCCTGTGGTGTAAGGAGCCAGCAGCACTGGCTCAAGGCATGGTTGGTGGTCAAGGCGTGAGATGGTTTGGCATTTATTTCTTTATTATTCTAAGCGGAGGATTTAGGCAAAAATTTGATGTGTGCTGCCATCTGCTGTGGGCCTAACACTATGTGGAGCATTTCAAATTCGTTGCTGGTGGAGGCAATGCTGCCAAGGATAAGGGTAATCCAACAAGTCATAGCGTGACATGGTGTGACACAGCTGTATAAACAGAAGCTAAAAACTCCTGCCCACTCGACCCTCTGTGCAAAATACGTGCTTTCAAGGTAAAGGGCTGGTCACAGTGTACTCAGCTTACAAGGCTCACGAAGCCCTGAAAATGAAGGAAATGCTGCAAAATAGCGATGGTGGCTGTGACCTCTCTAGGGCCAGGGACACTGATGGTGGACGCAGTGCCAAAGCTGGGGGGTCGAACTGCCATTGATTGTCCCAGTGCTGTTGGTGGCTAAAGCAACCGACAGTGGGGCAAGTGCAGCGCCCAGCTCCTGCCGGCCGTGTAGGCCCAGGCCTAGCCTCATGGTGCAGAAGATATCTCATGGCTCCCTTGCCAAGGGCCTGACCGTTCATTTTGAGGGGAACCTGAGGCAAAGGGGCAACGAACGGTGGTCTGTGAAGAAGGGAGGGCTGTTTATAGGTTTATTTGAAATGTGTGCTGTGAATTGATTCATTTGCCTGAGCAACAGTCATGCGAGGGAGGGGTCTTTAGGGGAAACATCTAGGAAGGAATTTCAATTTACTGGTGGTTTTGAGTGCAATTGATTTATCCTCCCAAGTGATTTATGCTGCTCAACTTCAAGACAGCCTTAGTTTCCTACTCCTCATTTTTCTCTCCCTCACTGCCCATCCTTTTTCATCCAAAACATTTGGGGTGATCATATCTATTTTAAAACTACATCTTGGAAAGTAAGGCCTCATCCCCACTATTGCACTTGGCAACCACTCTGATTTCATCAAGCAAAACCCACACAAGCACATATTTTCCCAGGAGAGCCACTGCCTGCCCCAATTTCTACAGTTCCACCAGCCTGTCCTGCATAGCCTCTTCAGGGAACAGTCCTTGAAAGATGGGTGCACAGGGCAGGATCCCCTTTCTGCAGCTAATTTCTGTTTATTTAGGCCTCTGCTAAGGGATTAAAGCAGGTTTCTCTGCTTTGTCCTCTAAGACCTTGTTCTGTGAAACCTGTTCTCACTGTACAGCTGTGCCTTGCTCTGGCTATAGGGACACAACATACGTGCCTGCAGTGCTTCCAGTGTCTGCAGTTACCGTGCATAAAAGTACTCCAGCAGTAATCAGTGGGAGATCATTAAGTGGTTTCCTCTTGTCCATTGGAATATTCCTATTGCTTTCTGTATTCATATTGCTCAGACTGGCAGCTACCAAAGCACAATTTAGAAAAATTAGTCAGGTGCGGAGTCAATTTTCTTTTAACCCACAAATCCATGACCATTTTCTGCCATCCACAAAGCTGTGTTTTCACCTTGCCCATGCAAAATTTTGAAGCAAATTGTTCAAAATCCTACCTGGCTAACCAGCGTCAACGCTGGGGACAAAACTTTGCTGTCTTGTACTGAGGAAGTCACTCCACTAGCAAGAAAGCATTTTGCAAAAGCAAGAAAAAAACTTAGAAACCTCCACTCTTGTAAACCATGTAAAAACAGAGATTAAAGGCAGTGATCAACTGTGCTCATTCAGTTCAGATAAGAAACACTTCCTTGTACCTTCCCTAAAGTCAAACAGCCGAACTAAGCTCGTTTCTTACTGTGCTCTATGTAATCATGGGTTTCTGCAGCCCGCAGGTGTGATACTGTTTTTCATTGGGCTATTTGTTGAAGAAATTTGACCTGCGTATCTTGAAATGGCACCACACTCACAGAGATACCAGAGAATGTTTCCCTTTCAGTGATCAAACCAAGCTTGTCACCACAACTGCCGAATTTTACGGTGCAGCACATAGAAGTTGGGTGTTGAAAATCATCAAAAAATTGGATGAGACAAATCTGTTCCTTTTATAAGTTTAATGTGCTGTTCTTGTGTTTGTATTTACAGCCTTGCATGAATCTTGACAGTGCTAAAGGCCGTTCGAGCCCAGCTCCACTGCACACCCCCTCTCTGTGCAGTGATTTCTTTCTGGTGCAGGATGTGTTAGCACGTGAAAGCATGTAAAGTCTCAGAAAATGCTTTTGCTTTCTTAAACACCAAGCTTACTCATACATCTGTTCTTATGCTAATCTCTGTGTCTTTACAGAAATTGTCCTCTTATTTATGCATTGCAAATGGAAAATGGTGTTATTAGAGCATCTGGGAAAAGCGCATGTTGAGTAAAAATATATCCAAATTTTCAGCTTTGTCTCAATTTCCAGGTAAATATCATGATGACAGGAGATAAGGTGATGGATGGTAAAATATATTTTTTTACATATGCTAGACATTTCTTGAGAATTATACCGGACAAATTTTCTGCGATGCTTGTTGTTGACGCAAGTTTGCTCCTCAGGACATGCAACAAGCAGATTGTATTTCCAAGGGATACTGTGACTGTAATGTAATCCTTCCTTAGCAGCTATGTTAACCAGTGATGTGAATTCACAAGCTGGAAGATGTTTCATCAGCCTCTTTAATAATGCAGCAGATATATGCTCCTCTAGAATAAAGACCTTAAATATTTCCAGGGTTTTTGCCATGAAACTCCTAATCAGGATTAGTTAAATGAGAGCTGCCTTCACCCCGACTTGGTTTGGCAGGCCTCTGTGCATGCACATGTGTAGCTAATTAACTTCTCGGAACAAGAAGAAGGAAACCCAGCAAAAAGGACAGGCGTGGTAACCTGTCTTTGTATCACCTCTTTGCAAAGTTACTTCGCTGTCTACCAGTTCATGCCAGCTGTACTACTGACTACCAGTAGAGACAACCTCGTTGCTCCCGCCTGAGAGATGGCAATGGCCATCTGCGTAAAACCCTTCCCACAGTGAATGTCCTAAATGTACACATACATTCACCTGGGTTAGCGCATAGAAATGTGCTAGTACTGGGGTTACATTTATTTTTAAACCTTTGGCTTTCTTGCTGATGGTGTAAGTTGGAGACAAAAATCCAGCTTTATCGAGCGAGTTTCTTGTAACCATGTCCTGCCTCTCCTAAGGAACCACCGCAAGGCATAACAAAGATCTGCAGCTCCAAGAGCTTGGGCACCCATCTGTGGTGGTCTTTGACTTAGGGGATAACGTGACTTCTTGTCTGGAAGACTTCTCTAGCTTTCTATGTTTAGGTTGGACTTGTCTTTAATATAGAGGCAGACCACAATGGACACCTACCAATCAGTCTTTTTATGCAAATAGGAGTTCAAAAGGAATTTTCAGGGTTGTTCTCAGAAATAAGAACTGCTCTGTGAGCTGAGAGCAGTCCATTCATCTCCAGACTGCTGATAATACCAAATATGAGCCGTACTGGAACTGTGAGAGTGTTATGACAACAGTGAACATTAAAACACTTCTGAAAACCTATTAGTTGCACAAGGGTTCAACACACTGCATTTTTAATTCTGTCACAGTTTGGTCAGGTTGAAATTTTCCATTTTGTTCCAACTTTTGTGGTGGATTTGCAATCATGCTTCCTTCTTCTTTCCAACATGCTGTTTCTGGAAGTGTTATTCCTGTTAACCATTAAATTACCTTCAGCCACAGTGAAAGGTACTGCTGCAGTGACTTCTGAGACTGAAATGAGGCCCCCAGAACAACAGGGAGGTTGCCAGTTCTTGCTGGTTTGCTGTTCTCTCTCAATTTTCACATGATGCAGTGCAGTGAGAATGCAGGTCTCACTTCACCAGTGCCTTCTTGCAGCAGAGGTGGGTGGCATTTGTGATACAGATACTGATTTAGAGGCAAACTAACCTGCCTCCAAAACCACATGTCAAGCAGATCAGCAGCATTTGATCAGCTGATAAGATCAGTTTGGGCTGGTATTGAAAAGCTCTGACAACGTTATCAGTTATTCAGCCTACCCAGCCACTACCACTCAAATCTAATATTGATAACTTACATCCTAAATTTATACAAAGAACAAGCACAAAAGGATCAGACATTTTCAACCTATCAAGAGGCTGTTGTATTAAAATGGCTTGTAAAAGGGGAAACCACAGCAGCACTTCAGCTTCTCTTGAAGACTTTTCAGTAATCTCTGAATTTTTCAGTAAAGTCCATGTATTGCTGATTTCAGACCCATTTACAGCAACAAAACACCTAAAAATTCCATTTTTAGGGACTTTGCTCAGAGTCACATGATATAAGACTTGAATCCAGCCTTTTTTTTTCTTACAAGAGTTGAACATTCTTGCCAGATGTGCACCAAAACCGCCAGCTGCTTGCTTCCTACTTGCTTTATGGCTGTAAAGAAAGATGCTGATACCCATGCAACAGAGCATGGGCCTTAACACATGAATACTTCCAGGAAAAAAAGTCTTTTTGTAGTCTGGTTCTTGGAAGGGAAGTATCAAAACAGTAGTAAGAAACCTTATCTGAAGTTCCTGTAGTCTTTTACCCGTGGTGCCTGCAAAATTTGATTGCAGCATTCTGGATTATCAGTCTTAGCACTTTTTCTACACGTGAAATTACTAGCTGACAGTGAATGCGCATGCTCATCATCCAGAATGAAGCTGCCTCTGCAATCCACAAGAGGCTGAATGTGCATCAGTTTTCATTAAGTACAGTTTCCAGTACCAAAAAGAAATCTTCAAAATCGTCCACGAATTTACAAAGCTCAGAGCAGGCAGCCAGAAGAGTGTGATAGGTCCTTCTGTGGGGCTGCACCTTGACGTGGGTGTTCAGAAGCCCAGCGAGTCGGCGTTCCCTTCAGGTCTGCAGCTCTTCTCTCTAGAAAGCAAAACCAATAGTGTTTCTATTGAAACATTTGTGTTGCTGCCGTTTGAGCCAGAGACACCATGGGGCTGCAGGAGGCAGTTCTGCCTTCTGAATGGCAATGCTTGTTCTCCATAAAAATACACCACCTCCGCAAGAGATGTGCTGTTATCCCCATCGCATGCATTGTGAACCCGAGGGAACGCCATCAGCATCCCTCACCACCTGAGTTCACTGGTTGTTAACCTTGTGTGGGCTGAGACAGGAACAGAAGATTCATAAAGAAATATGGTCATGGGTGGTGAAGGAATATATTAGCAACACAGGCAGACACTGTGCGTGGGATAAGTGCATATGGGAGCTAGCTAAGCTTTGAAGGGATTTATTTTGTTTACTCTTAGCTGTTCCATTGCTGCTTTCTCCCTCTCTCTTTTTTTTTTTTTTTTTTTTTTTTTTGCCTAGGGTGGGAACCTTTCATGTCTGTTCAGATGTGCTAGTAATACTAGAGTGATGTATGTAGGTCAGTGGTACTCCCATCAGCACTACAAACTTTTTTGCTTCCTCCCCTACTGGTTGAGCTATTCAAAATGGAGGCAAAAGAAATTCTGCCCACAATGTTGGATAAACACCTTGTTAAATTACACCAACTAACTTTTACCACCTAGAGGAAAGCAACAGAATTTTCCCTTGTACTAGTAGGGAAGAGACATTAGAAAAATATTTGCATGCTCCTGAAAACGTGCAAGACAGAAGTGCTTTGCTCAGGTTTTAAACCAGGAAATGGAAGATCAGAAGACACAAATGTCTCCTCTTTGATCATGCCCAGCATTAAATGACTAGCTCTGAGAGGTGAGTTGTCATAAAGCCAGTTTGCAGAAAGGAAGGATTTAAGCGCAAGCTGATGACCAAATCCCTTTTCTTCCAATTTTGCATCTCCTAGATCAAAATGGATCCCTTTCCTAACCTCTTTGCTAAGCCTTAACTACAAGAATTAAGTTAGTGTGAAGAAAGTAGAGGGACTTCTGGAGGGACCAAATGAACCCCTGTCCACAGTGAGCAATAGCAGTTAAGAGCAGACCAGGACCTAGGTCTTGTTTCTGAAGGTGCATTGTCTTTACTTTTCTTTTGATTTCTTTCAGAGTATATTAAAAATGTCTTTATTTCTGTGCTGCAACTGAAAGTCCTTTCTAGGAGGATAAATAAATATTCAATCTGAAGTATGTCCCTGTGAAAAATTATAACGTTAACATCTAGCTAAACAAATATTTAATTGTACATTTTTATCCCCTTTATCACTTCGCTATGTATGACATCTTCATCTGAAAAGTCTGCACTTCTCTTGCCTGTGCAAAATACCATCCGTTTTTGGAACCTATGGTTAGAGGTGGGGGAAACACAGCAACGAAGATTGGTTGTCAGCGGTCTTAAAGCTTGGGGCATGTTACCCTGTCTTCTCTAGTTTAGTTATGTGGCAGACAGGCATGTCATACTATAAGCCTTTGTGTGTAATATAGGCTGTGAAAACTGTGTTGTACAGTGTAGAGACCAGGAGTTGAACTAAAACTGCACACATTGTCTCATTTAGATAATTTCCTTTCTGGGGAGTGCCTTACATTGACACTTCTGTTTGTGGAGGAGGTCTAACCTATTTCACTAGCGATATGGGGCAGGAGCGATTCCAGCACGTGGCACCATGGCAGCCCAGGCAGGTGTCAGTGCTGGGAGCCACGCTGCTGCTGGTGGCACAGCATCACTGCTATTCATTTGTTCATTCATTCATTTATTTGTTTGCTCATCCAGCGATTTGGGCGCCAAATGTGAGGTGCAGTGCCTTGGCCTCTGAGGACTAGGCTAGAGCAGGATGGGATGTACACTTTGGTGCTTGGGGTGGTTGTGTTTGGTAGGCAAATGACATGTAAGAGCCTGTGCATAGGTGCCTACCTGTGAGCTGTGACTCAGCTGGGGCAGGTGAAGGTGGCTGCCGCATCCCCCCACTTCCTTGTCTCTGCTCTCCTCTCCTTCCAGCCAACACCTCTCCCCACTCCCCAATTTATTTCTCCCCACTCAGCTTCCACAGGATGAACAGGCTCTCAAGTCATGCTTTGCCATACAGCACAAGTCAACTGTGACAAATACGAGCTGAATCCTGTGTGGCACAGGTGGAGCAACGCTACAGCTGGAGATGGAGACAGGGTAAAACCACACCTCCATCTGCTCATGTATCCAGTCCAGGAAGGAGGTGGTTCGGCTGTAGACACCAGGCTTGTTTGCTTCTGCACAGCCCACTCCAAAGCTGGTGGTCCCGACCAACTTCCAGACACTCATATCTTCACATGCTAAAGGACCCCCACTGTCTCCCTGGATGACAAAGAATTAAAATAAATGTCAGTGCCCTGAAAAGGAGGGGAATATCTGTTTGGCAGGGTGAGGGCAGAGGCATAGTCCAGTAAGTCAAAGTTTCCTACTCCTGCTGTTCTGGAAAAGCAGAAGTTGGTGGCCTCTCAGATCTCTATGATCTATCATGTTTTCCTTTCCTTAGTTAGGTACAGTATAAGAGAAACAGCATCCAAGCCTGCTGGTAAAAAAAAAAAAAAAAATGTCGAGGTGCTGGGGAACATGCCTGTCCTGCAGGAAGGACATCACTGGTCTGCAAGATCCATGCCATGGTCTCTCAGAGCTGCTGCTCTCAAAAGCCACCTAGTACTGAAAACTCTCAATTTATATCGTTGGGAAAGTTTTCTGCCCTATGAGCATCAGAGTCAGCACAACAACAGAAAATGAAAATAGAATTGCCCCCAGACATTGCCTCTCATGCACGACTAGCAACGCGAGCCTGCATTAATGTGTGTGGGACTGAGTTACTGACAATCCTCTGAGTTACTCAAACCCTTTCTTCCTTCTTTTTGTATCCACTACTGTTTCCAAAGTTACACACTTCTGCTTCTCTTCTGATATATGCTATGGCTGCTTTTCACCATGGGCTTTCTGCACTTTGCAGGTTTCCAGAGCTGCTCACAGTGCAATCTGTGCGTGCAGAGGCCATAGCCAGGACAAAGAAAGGATGGTGCTACACTGTAGCACATACACAAAATTAAAAAGTGTCTTAAGTAAATTTGTCTTCAGAAGTAGCAGATACGGTCCACAGAAGAAATGCAAGAAGGGAACAGTAGCTCATGAATGTGTGCACAGTCCGTGGTCTATATTCATGGTGAACAGAGTAAATGGCACAAGAACAAATGTTTGCCTAAGAAAAGCCTGGGAGTGCCTTCTGATAGTTTATCACTCCTATTTTTCCATCGTTGCTGTTAACAAGCACACTTGCAGTTTGGAAACTTTCATACCTGGCAGGTGTCTACCCCTCCCTTTAGGAAACCAGCACAAAGCATTGAAGAAGTTATGATCCCGCCGTAGACATCCCTGTGATTGCAAATTGTATTAGAAATCAAGGGAACACCTGCGTAATTCATGGTGTCAGATGTATCACCTGTTCAAAAACAGAACAAAACCAAAAACAAACAAGCAAAAACTCTCTGTCACTTCAAGTTATCTCTAATCATAAACAGAAGATGTTTAGAATATGAAGAACCGGAAAGCAATGGTGAAAGAAATATAGTTAAAATGACAACATACAAGTAAGGCAACCAGATGTCTCATCATCTACAGAACCTAGTAATCAGTGATTGCATAGAGCTGGGCATTGTCACAGTGTATAGTAAAACACGGTGAGCTGTATGTTCCTGCTTCAAACTAGACGATCAATGACAATTGCACACTGAAGTGCTAGCTGGGCACTCTCTTCTAATACTAGTGCATGAATTTGTTTTGAATTTAGCCCCTGTTCTGTTCATCAACAAACCATCTGCAAACATCTGCTTTATTTTATAAGGATTCATCAGCACGGATGAATCACTTCCACAAATAGGAGGACTTTCACAATGTCTTCTTCCAATTTAGAGCTCAACTTTTAATCTGTTCCTATCTCTTTTTTCCTACATTTTGCTATTATCTGCAGGTCAGGTAATACTGTTCTTGTTCTCCAAACAGCAGGAACATTTTAAAGGAGACAAATGAAGAATGAATAAAAAACAATGGCCTGAGCATTTAAGCACTTTGAAGTAAGAGTGATTCAGTATGTATTATTGACTAACATGACCCATGAGTCATGCTAAAAATAACATATTCCCTTTTCTTTGTAACCTTATTCACAAATCTAAGTTCTTTATCATCCAACCTGCCCAAAAATACATACATGCTTTCCTTTGAAAAACGGGTGTTTGATTCTTGCATTCATGCTTTGCATGCCTGAAGTTATAAACAACACATCCGGCAGTGAGGTCTGAGTACTTTACTCTGCATGGTGCCGCTCCCTATGTGTGGTTTTCATCCTTTCATAAAGCGTGCACATCCTTTCCTTGTGATAAGGCTTCGCACAGCATTTTGCTTCATTTTTCCCATGCACAAATCTGAATTTCCTTCCAGAGTGGCCATAAAATTTAAGAATATGTCATCTCCCTCCCCCCACCCCAGATATTCCAGAAAATTTAATGTTGATCAATGCTCCAGCCAAGTCCTATATTTGCTGTATGCAAGATGTTTTCATGTACTGTAAGTGACAGCAGACATTTAAAATACCTCCTTCAACAGTTGCTCCCCATCCTGATACCCAACACATTTTCCCTTCTGGGAACTGTTCACCAAAATTAGGCAGACAAATGGGCTCTATATGACCTATTGAAAAAAAAAAGGGGGGAGTGGGGAGAGAAAGAAGAGAGAACTCCTTTTAAAATTTAGCAAAACTTGTATGCCTAAGTAAAACATTCAGGGTATGGCTTGCAGTTTCCTATGAAAACTGTCCACTCCCCACATAAAGCAGCTCAGCAGTTCTGTTAAGTCTTCTGTCTGCTGGCCAGATATCTACGCTAGGCTTAATTCACTTCAGGTAGGAAGCAATGAAGGAGATGTTGGGTTGTCAATAAAGCAAAGAATGAGCAAACAAGAAATACAGCTTGCACTCAGCTGATGGGCACAATAGAGACCCCACGGCACGGTGCCGTGTCGCAGACAGGGCCATGGTTCGCCACAGCGTGACTGGTATGGCACCTTGCAATGGGTTCCGTGCAGTGGCACATGGAAAAAGCTGTAAGCACACGTCACTGTGCTCCTCTGAAAGGGCAGCATGACATCTGAGGTGCTCTTTGCTTCCTATCCATGTGTTCATAGACCTACGGCATCTCTGTGCTCTGGGGCACGGAATACCAGGCAATACAATCAGTGTTTGATGGTCGTGGGGACAATGTTGTGACCTGGCACTGAGCAAAGGCAAGAAAGAGATGACATTATAGTGGGTAATTTCTAGCAGTTCCATCCTCCAGTGTGCAATGATCCCAGCTGAAAGCACCAGGCCTCCAAGGCTCCCCAGGCTGTCCCCAGCCCCTAGCTCAGGTGCAGAGCCATTACTGCTCTTAGCAGCCTCACAGACTTGATCCTGAGCAAACGAAAACAGTAGTAGCTGGGATTTCAAACGGAACAAATTCCAGCTGAATTTTCATTTAAACTGGAAGTTGGAAAGATTTCAAAGAATGTAACCGTAGAATTGTAGAATGTCTTGGGTTGGAAGGGACCTTAAAGATCATCTAGTTCCACTCCCCTTGCTGTGGGCAATTTCAAGAGTATTGATTTTGGAATGAACAATCTAGATGCATCAGAGAGCCAGCCCTCCTTTGCAGAAAGAGCTCACAATGAATAGGACCTATTGGTAGATGATCATCTATATTCATACAATTTTATTAGTCACTATTTCAATTCACTAGCTGTGTCTGCTGTAGGCAGCTTCCTACTGAGAAAATAAGAGTGGTTTCAGTTTAAAAGCATCATTATATTTGAATTGTCTTGGCTTCTCTTTGAAATTTAAGCTTGATTTTCAGTTCTGGGAACTGCTGGACCTCCCTATGCTCGCAGAAATAAGGACAGCAAGGACATTATAAAAATCTCTGTGACGTCCAAGAAAAACTAGGTGGGGCATTTATTTTAGATAGGAAAAAATATTAAGAAAGAATAAAGTTAATGTTTGCCTCATATTAAATACCTTCAGCAAGCCAATACCAGAATGGACTGGATCATGTTGTCCCTCCCTGTGCCAGAAGAATTCCTGATGTTGGGGCAGGGGGGGCTTTCTGCTGCCATGCGGGGCCAGCATTTGGCAGGGCTGACAGGACTAATCCCATGCCTGGGGGTGAGCACTGGGCACAACCCAGTGTCGTTTGAGCAGGGATCCCTGCCTTGCCATGACAGCAGCAGGCTGACTACATCCACACTGCTCTTCTCTCATTGCTTGTAGAGGTGGTGGGAATGCACCTGTCTGACATGGGTCAGTCCTACGAAACTTTCCTGCCTGTGCAAGGAAAGACTCTGCTTTCTCTTACCCAGAGAGGCGAGAAATTCAAGTGAAAGATCACACAAAGAATTACCATTGAGAGCAAGCGGTGCTGCCAGTTTCATCAGTGCTATATCATTTCCCATTGTCTTGGGTTTATAATTTCGATGGTATATAATTTTTTCCACTGAATATGGGTGAACCTCGGTGTCTTGCTGAGTCACAAAGCCAACCTGCACACTCCATGAGCTCGGTAAGTACAGGCTGAAACAAAGAGGTTAGAGAGACTGAGAGACCTTTAAGAAAACCCTCAGGTTTTCCATGTGTCTCCTGAGTTTACAAACCGTATCAATCTCTGTAGGCACATATGTCAATCCTCTGCACTGGCTTAGCAACGTGTTAACAAAGACTATGATTTGTGTCTAATTTCAAAAATATAGAAAGGATGGTTACTGACATATTGTCTATGCAAAATTTACAAATAAATGAGAGCTTTTCTTTCCACAAGATATAAAATCATCCTAGAGGACTTACTTGGAAGCAAGCCTCAGCATTGTGGACACCTAAAACTTGTCGGATTAATCCCATTTTAGCTGCCTATATGGCTTATGTGATGGTTGTCTGGGGTTGTAAAAGCAAAAAGAGCTCACCTAGATCACAGGCAGCAAACAAGACTGCAAAACCAGACAACAGCTTTCATAATAAGCAAGAGAGGACCATGTGTATAGTTACACAAAGAATGTCTAAATAATTGTTCAGCATCTACTTACAACATCAAAGACTATTTTAAAGAGCATAAAAAAGAGGCTGTGAATATGTGGGAAAGGGTGTTAAGCACACCACAGATCTTAGCTACAAGTGACTGATCCTGTCAAATTGAAAAGGTTCTTGTGATTTATTTTGGGGCTTCTGAGTACTAGAGCATCCTAGTACAAATTCCTCCTGAGATGTTAATTCACACGCCTCATTGGGAAATCACCGATCTGAATTCCTAACATCTGACATTTATAAGTTGTTTAAGTTGGTCTCCCAGGCAGCTGGGTGTTCCCAGAGTATTTCAAAATTAGGCTGCTTGATTTGAATCACTTTTGTGGGAGACACTTTTTGCGTTGGTGTAAGAAGAGAGAGAGATGGCTTAATTGTTAATGAGTAAGCCCGTGAAATCAGGATAACCCAATCTCTCCTGAAAGTTTCTTGAAGATAAAGCACAGTGCTTAAGCTCTGTTCTGCATCGTCCTCCAAGATGTACTGTAAGTAGGGTCAATGGGGCACATGAACAAGATGATTTAGGGACTTACTCGTAGACGCAGTGTGCGGCCGTGATGATCCAACGCGGGGTGATGACAGACCCCCCGCACAGGTGGTGCCCGTGGAACTGCAGGCTGACCTGCCAGGGCCACTGCCGGGGGGAGGACGCATTGCCCCCCACAATCCGTGGCCCGTAGCTGGCCCGCGTCCCACATGCTGCCAGAAAGCAAAGGTTATGGTCCATGGGGTAAATGTAGGCATGTTTTTTGTCACCTTGAGACCTTCTACTCCCAACCTTGCCAAGACCAGGTGGCCCCTGCAGCAGGACCATCTCCACGCCAATCTCCATCCCACATCTTGGGCTGTGGCTCTCCCCAGAGATCTCATCTCCTCCCTCCCATTCCTGCAGCATGTTGTCGGGCAGCTGGTGTGGAAGTATGGGGTTCACTTCTGCTCCCCTGCAGACATGGTGCTCAGATGAGCTGTGAAGCCCACTGCTCTGCCCTCTTGAAATGTAGATGCACCCAGGAGCCTACACCGGCATGATGAAGTCTCCCTTCTAGTGTCTTTTTGCTGTTTTTGTTTTTTTTTTTTTTTTTTTAGTTTTCATATCCCAATCTGCAAACTAGCTGGCATACAGAGGCATGCATTGAAGTTCAAGTGTTAAGACAGAATTTCCCTTTCCCTGCCAAGATGGCAAAGAGTTGGAGTTGTGGTATCAGCCCATCGACCCAACTCATAATCCTTAAATGTCTGCTTCCTACTTTGATTCTCACCACAATGATCCTGCTACCTGATACTCTAAATCTGCCCTTCCAGTCTATTTTGGCCTTCTGAAAGCCTTTGAACTTCTATATAAGAAATCTAATTTTTCCTTGAGTATGAAAAACTGATGGAATGTTTGCAAGTACACAATTCCTCTTAACTCTTGCCCTGCAGTGGATGAAGAAGGACAGATTTCGGTCTCATTTGCACTTTTACTGATGCTTACCCAAACATTTTAAGATGATTACATTGCCAGAAGTGCATTCTTCTCTACGATGAAGAGACAGTGCAGTATTAGTTTCAATTTAGGAATACCATTTTTTCTGCAATATTTTGTTGACCTGCTGTACGTGTTATGTACATGTATTAATGTTTATGTTAATATGTATAGCTTATGCATTCAGAGAGACACAAAGTCAAGCACTCATCCAATCTACTTACGGCGTTTAACTGAAATAATTAAGGTAGAAGCTTAGACACCATTGAGTGTCACAGACCATATCCTGTCCTACTGAAGAGTGATTCACTCTTCTGTGAGGGGAGGCTCATCAGCAATTTTCAGCACATGATCTGTAGTCTCCTTGGATCCATATCTTGTTTCTCAGTGAAAAGTAACTAAGAAAAGTAAGCCATTGTCAAGATAAAGAAACGCACCATAAAGGGTTCATATGCCCACTGGGAGACATCTAGGGATCTGTCAACTGAAGGAAACTGCTCTATGGTAGAGAAAGATAAGTGCCTGGTGTCTATCCATTTGCTCTAAAGGGATCGTGGGACAGATACTTGTTTCAAATAGCTCATTTTAAAGCCTTTGTTTGATTTTAGTGGATCTTGGATCAGGATTTTAATTAGTATTCCAAATAAACTGCTACTGAACCCAGGTCTATGATGTATGTATAACATCAGAAATCATTCATGAGGTACTGCAAACCTCAAGAAAATACATAGCGATCTCAAATTATTGATAGTTCTCCTATTAATTAGTCTCTTGCTGTCATTGAGAACGACCTGGTTTTCTGCCATTCAACAAGCTGAAGCATACCTCAGGTTTGTCGCGTTGTGCAGGGATGTTGCTTGATCCGTTAATAACCAGTGGCTGAGGGATACAAAATGTCTTTGAAACTGTTTTTCAACTGCAGCCACGGGCAGGTAACCTGAACTTACATAACTGCAAATAAACAAATAAACAAATAAGCACAGCTTCCTCAGACAGACTTTCAGTAACGCATCTGAATAACTCAGTGCCTCTTCCAGTGAAAAACCAGAGCGGTAACCACAATGACCAGATTATGACGCTTGTTAAGGTAACCTTACCTTCTCCAAGAAGTCCTTCTTATAATGCATGCATTCTTTTGCCGTAATCATCCACAGAAGTCACACATATTGAGAGGTATTTAACTGGCAGAGGAGGTAAATCTAAATTCTGCTATTGTGCTAGAGCCTTTATTGTGACCAGTTGGCACAGTGTTCCTGAAACTCTGGCAAGCTTGTTCTCTTTTTCTAGAGTTATATTTTGCAGTGGGAAGGGTGAATTATTTGTAATCTTTTCTCATCTTTTGTGTTGAACAGTTGAGATGTACCTTCTCATAAAGGCAATAAGAATTTGTTCAAAGAAGCTTTATATTCCTAACTATAACATGCAGAAATCAGAATGTTGCCACCATAATGCGAGTCACCATTTTGTGAAATAAATGGTATTTTTCCACGAATCAGATCAGTCCTTTAAGAAGTGCCTCATCAAGTTCTTCTCTGACATGAGGTGGACTTTGCTTGGGCCTCACTAAGGATAGTGGCAGAATTAATGACATGAGTTGTACATATAATTTTGCTAAGGAGGAAGTAACAGAAATGGAAAATGCTAACACGTTGCTTAGTGCCTCTCCAACAGGTTGTACTTAGTAGAGAGACAGGGAGGATCTGGGCACCTGCAACCCATAGGAAAGACTCAACCAAACCATTTCAGTCAGCCGTCATCTGGGATTTTTAAGAGTAGTAACTGGCATTTTCCGTGCACAAATATTCAGGACTATTTACCACATCATCCCAAATCTCCTCAACTTTATTACTGACAGGAATGGATTGTTAAGTCCTTTTTTTCTTCTAAAGCACAGAGCAATATAGAGTTTCATTAGGAAGATTGCAAACCTCAGAACTTGTTAAGAATGCCAAATAAATTTTCTTCTTTTTTACATCCATACCTTGAGAAACCCAGGTGTTTGCAGGTGGTATTTCCATACTCCACTTTCCAGTCATCAGAGCAAACCGTTCGCCAGGATCCAGAGGTGAACACCTGCAGCACGGCTCTCTTGCCACTCAGCCTGACTTTGAGATTCAGAGGAAGAAAAGCCTGAGAGAGCTACGAAGAAACACTGGGTACAAAGTGTGTACGCAGCTGTGCAATGCACCACTGTGGTGTCCACATTCCCTGGCTCTTGAAGTTTTTACCACTTGTCTTCTTCATCATTTGTTTGGACCCTTTCACAGAAATTCACTGTGCTTTTTTTTTTTTTTTTTTTTTTTTTTTCATGNTTAAGGAGGCAACTGGTAGAGGAGGTTTTCCATTATGAGAGTCCCTCTTTGTTAATGTACTGAAGTTAGCACAGCCAGGAGAAAAAACCTGTCTCATGGGAGTGGATAGGGGATGCTAGCTCTAACACAGATGAACAAGGCTGTCTTGCCCTCACACGAGCCTAGAAAAGTTTTGCTGATTGCAAAGGGTTGGAGCTGCAAATGCTCAGAACTGAGGAAGCCTATGATCAAGCTAAATGATAGCAGAGAGTTTAAGGAAGTGTGGTTGGCACTGCCTGCACTGCACAGCACGGCACAGAGAAGAGGAGGCGCTTGCTCACAGCCACCGCTGGGCTCCCACGGAGGTTCCTGCCTCTTGCTGCCGTGGGGCTCCACAACTGGTCAGATGGGCAGGCAGGGGCTGGGGTGGAGGAGAGATACGTGGGCTGGGACCTCAACTCACAGGGACTGTCTGTGTCACAGTGCCAGCCCAGCTCTGGTGGGTGGCTCTTGGTGCCAGCCTGGTGGCAGGAGCTGGGCCACCCTGGGGAGATAACACCACTGTGAGCCATGCTGCCTCCTCAGCAGCAGGTGCGGACTCGGAATTACAAGTGCACTGATTTAAGACAGTTCTGCTGTTCCCAAACATTAGGATTCTTTCCCTCCAGATGTTGAAAACCTCACAGTCACCTTCTACAGTGCAGGACAGTGAGAGAATTTTTAAATGCCCAGTGTTGCCATAAATCATTATAAAGAAAAACTCAGGTGTGGGGACATACATCTGTACATGCAGCAGCATACTACACAGTACTCAGTGCAGAAGAAAACTTTCTTCCCATGTTCCATAGGATAATAACAGGATTTTGCAATCTTCAAAACTGGCACAGCACAGCTGCGTAGCAGTGAATGCAGAGAGGGCTGTACATACACACCATAATGCAGCGATGGTGTGCCTTGCAAACAGTGGAAATGCTAGCAATCAAAAAGCAACCAGACTTTTAATGGAGAAACATGCCTATTATGGCAGCAGCAGTGCTCAGCAATCATCGCATTTATCCTAAGACCAGTGTGATTGCTTGTAAGCTGTAAATCATTACCCTAGAAAGGTCATTCCCTGAAGTCCTGATCTTGATAATCCACCGATCTCTATATTCCTCTACCTCACTACAATTCTTTACAACATATATCACTTACTAACAAGCCAGACATTACAGGAGGAGGTAGGAGGGATTTATGATCAAAACTGAATTACCACATCCATACTCATCCTCCCCTTCTTTGCAGTTGAAGACACCATTGCACCTGGCTGATTTCTGGATACACTTAAAGGATGATCGGCAGCGAAACTTTCCAATGCAGTTGTATTGGACTGGCAAGAATGGAAAAAAACAGGGTGATGAAAACACACTTGGATATGAATTTAGCACTTCTGGCTTTCATTATCTGGCTGTATTTCTATCTTGCTGAGGAAAAGGCAACTCCTGTACTCTAGGAACTTCTGAAATACAACCTTGTCGTTGTTACATGGAGCTGCTAAACTCATCCATTAGTGATGACTTGTAGGATGAATCAGCCTTGCTGTCTGGGCTGGGTCCTTCACAGCTACCTTAACCCAGCTTATGTTCTGCTCCAGGGTAGGTTTCCAGCTGCCTTGAACCCTCACCAGCAAAGCAAGGAGACCCTTGCTCATGCCACTTGCAGATGTGAAGGCACCACTCTATCACCAACATATTTGGCACCTGCCCCTGGGCAGATCATACCTTCCAGTCACAATTGAACTTATCTTTTTTCTTTTCCTTTACAGAGGTTGCTTGCTATAGGGGAAAGTTTATTAATTCTTTGAAACCAAACTTGAATTAGTAATTTATAGGACAAAAATATGCATGCTACCTAAAACTTCCCCTGGCTTCTCAATTCTTAGATCACCACTCAGGAGGAAGCAGTGAAATTTGACTGGAGAAAGATTTCTGAGGGCTGCAGGTTCCTCAGTGTCCTAAATATTACACTAATCCCATCATGAGTGCCAGATCTGTTTCACTCATATGTGTAAATAAAATCTAAAGCCATCACATCAGCAAGACTTTATACTTCAGTAAGCAAGTGACAGTAGCAGTTTAATTCCATTCTAAGTAAAAAGCTCATGAAAAATTAAGAATTTGAATGGTTAATTGAGAACTTAATGAATAACTAATTGTACTCACCACCCAGGCCAATGGCAACTGCTAGGATTACTACAAGAAATAAAGCACAGATATATGGAAGGTATTTGGGGGAGCTTAAAACATGGCACATCGAAGATGGTTGGATATCTCCTAGAAACCAAACAGAGACAACAGTTTATGTGAAGTTAAAACAGCTTGGGTTTGCAATGAAAATCTCATCTAATATTAAACTAGATGGAGCAGCAACTGCTGCATGCACTTCACGAACTAACCTGACCCAGAGAGGTCTGGCTGCCCCAGCTCAGGAGTTCAGGGCCGGCTGGTACTCTCAGACACACTTTGAGACCTGGGGAGAACCTTTTCCTTGCAAGGGTTTGAATCATGCCTGTACAGAGCACCTGTCCTGCCCTCAGTGCCACTGAGAGCGTGAGCTCTAAACTTGGATATTCATGGGCTTCATCACACTAAGAACTTTAAAAGTATGCAAGCACCATTATGGAAAACATGAGACCCTGAAGAAAAATGAAATTCTGACCTGTTCTGTGTGTAGGGTACAAATATACTCTCTTGAAGAAAGTTCAATTGGACTGATAAACTCTTTAAGTGGAAATAGCAAAAGATGAACTAATTTGAGTCTCCTTGTTCTGATCATTCTGTCCATGACATCTCCTGACTCCTGCCTGTCCCAAGTCTGTGGTCCTGGCGCTGCCTCCAGCTGCAGCCCCAGCTGGATGCTGCTCTGAGCACTCATGCACCAGCTCCTCTCCTCCAGAGCTGGGGGAGCACTCCTGGGAGGGAGTAAGAGGTGCTAAAGATTAGAACATGAGCAGGCATATTGGAAAGAAGATAGGACTGGCTAATAAAGTGTTCGAGGCAAGAAGGAAGAAAGAGTTTTAGACTTTGAAGAAGGGTTAATTGAAAATGATAGAAAGATAAGTTTGCAAAACATGACCTCCAAATTAGAAGATAGCTTGAAAAATGTGGGAAAGGTGATCTGGCCAAAGTTTTACTATAAAGGCAAGGACAACACCAAGCAATGGCTCAAAGCTAAGATTGAATTCTCAAGGGAAAAGATTCATCTAAAGTTTAAATCGACACCAGTAGTAATTGCCAAGTACATTCCATGAACAGGAGTGAGTCTGCTCACTGTTCACCTTCATAGTTGACCTCAGCTTAGTGGCATTGTGAAGCAAGAGAACAACAGATTCCACTGAAACTGATGAATGGCTCACTTGTGGCAAACATATTCTGATATACAAATTGCAAACTATGGGAAAACAGCATACACAGCTCTCTCATGCGTATACACAAGAGCTGGCAGAACCTAGTCTTCAATTTTAATTCATGCAGCTCTTTGCCCCCGCATTCTTCAAGCTTTGAATCTAAGATTGGCAGGAACTTAAAGTCAGTCAAGGATGCTGAATGCGTTAAAGTACTTAAAGAACACAGTGCTTAAAGAACTAAATCCCAGTAAATTCCAGCCCAGGGGGACTGAGGTTGTGTTTCTTGTTCCTCTAAGTAATTGCTTTCTCTGAAGGAGTGGGCAAGCATAGTTTTGCAAGGGCAAAGACCTACATTAGCTGTTCAGATTACAAAGGTCAAAAAGCTACGCAGCATCCCTACCAGATCCATCTGCACTGGGGTCAACTTTCACTTGTATGCTGAAAAATCTTTTGAAGGAAAACTGTATTTCTGGTACAGGCAGTTCATCTTCTGTAACAGAGATGATTTCAAGACTTCCAGTAGTGGGATTTGCCTCTTGTACCTGGCTCAACAGGAAAAAAAAAAAAAAAAAAAAAAAGGCAATATTTAAGCAATTTTTTCTGTCACCTCAAAAAATCTGTCACCTTTCTACTAATATGAAGGGACATTTTCCTCATACTCCCATTGTTAATTTTTTTTTTTTTAAAGCAATGCAGATACAAAATGAATCCACAGAAACACTTGCAAGAATGTGCTGTGCTTGCCACAAATAAACCACTTCGTAAAATTTTATGTACGTTGTGAGAGAAACGCTTATAATTAATTAACCAGCAAACTACTGAAGTTAAATAATTTTCAAGTTTGTCTAAGCACTGTAGTTACTTTTTTTTCACTCATGCTGGGGGTGTTTTCCCTTAAGTTTCAGTCTATCGCCTGTGAGGTTCTCCTTAACTGCAATCAGAAACAAGAGAAAGACTGAAGAGCACATGACACCTGTACAGCACCTGGCAGCAGCCTCATGCATGGACCAACTGAGTTTTACCCAGAAAACCTTTGCTCACTTTCTACACAGTGGAAAACAACTAAAATAGGCTACACCAGCACTCAGGTTAAACAGCTTTGAAATTCAGATTTCTTGCTTCAGTTCTCAATGCTATCAGTGAAAAAAGGAATCAGATTTTTGAACTCACAGTGGTGTGAAATAGGACAGAGCTTGCTAAAGACAGAGGATCTGGCAAGATGTAAAAGCAGTGTAAGTGCTTGCAGGGTCAGTACCAGAAAATGTTTACAGTGACATGTTTTAGGCAAAGTATGTTTTGTTGGTGATGCTAATCTTTAATCACCTGGAATATCTTTTCACCTTTCATCAAAATGCTGCCGTAAGGTTTCTACTCTATCATTTGATAAAATCCAATGTACATTTCAATGAACATAAAATTAAATTTTATATATAAACCACTAGTTTTAAGACAGAGAAAAGGGTAGCTTTCTGTGCATGATTTTTAAATATTAAAACACACTTCTAACTGGTATATAAGCTGTTCATCTAGAAGTAAAATAGCACTGAGAAGTACACTATGTGGAAGCTAAACACAGATGCATCGCTTCTTTAGAGGATACCACGCCCTCCCAAAGCTTCACTCACCTCTTCCTGAGAAGTCATAGTTAAAAGCAAAACTGTTTTCCCTCTTCATTATCAAAGGAAGCCAAAAGGAAGTCCTGAGGTTGCTAAGCCAGTCTGCTCTGAGACGTTTCCTCAAGCTGCCCCGGGCTCCCTGTTCAGCCACTGGTCACAAGCAGCGTTGCGGAGGCAGCTGTGAAATCCAACCTGGGGACAGGTATCAGGTAGCCCCGGATGGCATGGCTACGGAAAGGGGAAGATAAAAATTCAGCACACGTTTTAATCAGCATAAGAGCATAAGGCAATATTGCAGTATTTGCAAACCTTTCTGTAACCTTCCAGGCAAATAAACACCATAGGAGTTAAATCACATGGGCTTGTGCTTGCTCATCTTTTATCAAAAATCGTGCAGCTGAGGAGTCTGCCTGCAGCCCTGAGTAGCAGGAGGCAGAGGCCCCAGGTGTTTCTTCTTGTTGTCAAACAGGGCCCTTGGGCTGATTCTGCTCCTTCTTAACTTCATTTACCCTTTCCTATGTGCTGACAGCAAAGAACACATTTAAATGGGGATTTTGGAAAAAAAAATAAATAAAAGCAAATGTTGATTACGGATAACTTCCACAACCAAATATTGCACAATATTTTGGAAGTACTTTGCAAGTGGTAACTCATTCCTGAAAACAGTGTGCCTGTACTGAGAGTGTTATATACATTCATTTGTAGTCTGGGTTTAGAAAATGAACCTACATGTTCAACTTCATAAAATATTCAAGAGTAGTCCTAATTCTGCTTGGGGTTTTTTACTGAGTGGAGGGACATGACTGAGGGGAGGGTGAGGGGAAGAAGGAGGAGAGATGAAGCAAAAGATCACAGTAGTGTAAGAGAAGCAAGACTGTTGAGAGGCCAGGGAAGAAATGAAAGGGAACTTCAGCCAAGGAGGAGATATTGAGGGCTTGTTTTGTGAGACCAGCAGCTCTGGTGAACCTTTTATTCCCGTCCTCCCTGAGGAGCAGTTGTACTCTCAGCAAGAACAGTCCAGACCAGGGAAAGCTGCCTCTGGCCATTTCACCTGCTCTGACCAAGCTGGGAGCCTGGGGGATGTGCCAGCGACACTCTGTGAGGGTTCCCATGGTGGCACTGGCACCACCAGGAAGGACAGGCCTTCTCTGAGCTGCTCCATGCCCAGTCCCAGGGCGCTGTAGTCAGGACGGGACATTGCATTTGTCTTGTGCATTTGGACAGCTTATGGCCTTTGGCTGAGGCTACAAGGGAATCCATGTACCGTACAGGCTGAAGAACATGAGCATCAAGCCCAAGAGGAATGAGTTCAGCCTACAAACTAACTTGTTATACTGCCGCAGGGCATTCCCTCCCTCTGCAGTAGAAGCCCAGTTGGATTTCTTGGCTTGAAGGAGACAGCCTCAGACTCTTCAGCAAGTCCACCTTGACCGTGGTGTTTAGCCCTGGACTACAGGTCTTGTTTTGCTTGGGAAGATGGGAACAGCTTGCAGATATATTTTGCTTTTTTAACTACTCTAAAACAAAAACTCAGCGACGTACAGGCTACGAAAACAGGATGTCAGCTTTTGTCAGAATAGATCACAGGAGGTTTGAGGTTTTTTTCATTTTAGCTGCCTTTTCTTTTTCTCTCTCTCTCATTTTCTCGCGTTCTTTCTCCTCCCCCCTCCCAACTTCTCTCAGCGCTGAGCACAGTTAGAGGGAGAGCAGAGGAGATGGCGGTCGCTGAGACACAGCTGTACGCAAAGGTGTCCAACAAACGCAGGAGCAAAAGCCCCTCTGCACTCCTTGAGTCTCTGCTGGCCAAAGGATTCCCGGCTCACATCGCGTGAGTAATGCTTTCAGCTGCCTTTGCACTGTAAGAGGTGTTGCTCATAGCTACTTGAAAGCGGACAGCTTGCGCTTTCCATCAAGAGTGTGCTCCTTCTTAGGAGTGATGTCTCTATACGGGAATCGGGCCTGCCTTGCTTCGAATGCCTTGTAGAGCATTATGTGTTGCTCTGATTGCTAAAACAACCTGCTGTGTATCCATTTCTAAAAATACTATGCATATTTAAAGACACACACCCTTCTGTACCTAGAGATTGAGAAGTTTCACAATGAATTAAGAAGTTGATATCCATTGTTTGCTGTTGGGATATACCCTTTCATCTTCTTCATGTTAAGCACTGTCTTTGGCAACCTCATCTGAGGAAAATAAATTAAAAAACAAACAAACAAATAAAAAAAAAAAAAGTGGGTGTCACTCCTCCCCCAGACATGGCTCTTGTTGGACAGGCAGGGTTTGCAGGGCATTGACAAACTTCTGAAGAGAATGTCTGGACACCGTGGTGGCAGCCAGTTATGCTTATGAATGCTAGCTCTTCAGAAAATAAATTATTTAATTTAAATGTCAAAGGAACCCTCACACAAGCATTTGAAAAAGAAGAGCAATATCTCTGTAGCCTCCATTTTGACTCTTTATTCAAAATCAAACAAGTCGAACAGGCTCCATTTTCTAGGAACATCTGTAAACACTGGTGTTTACAGGTGGAGCATCTTTAGACAAGATGGGCACAGTTTAGAGGGAAGATGTGGGTTCCTTATTCCCAGTTATGCCCTCTGGAATTTTGGCTGTGGAGCTGAAAATCTTGCTCAAAATTTCTCTAGTAGACAGTATAAGTATGGTCACCCCAAAGTAGTGGCTAGTTTTCAAAGTTTGTATTCTGTATGTTAATTTCTTCTAATTTCCTTCAAAACATTTTTTCCTATGACTGACATGGATTTGTTCTCTCCAGGTCAAAATCGAGGAACAGAGAACAAAGCACAATGCAAGACAATATAAAATGACAAAATGTCCAAAATACTTTATGTATTTTTAATTTATTTGTCCTTACTGACTTTAACACATTCAAAATTTGGATTGCATTTTGTAAATTGTTTCAGCTGTCTCTGTATTACCTCGATAAAATCGTAAATGATGATACTGAAAAATTGCTGTTTTGTGATTTCCTGGCATGTGAAAAATAAGGCTTGTTGGAAATACCACAAAGTCTTTCATAATGTAGACCAGCATGCAAAAGTAACTTTTCCATTAAGAACAAAATACAAATATTTGACAATCAAGCCTGCCTACAGATCGGTGTAATGGACCTGTCATGCTTAGAAAGAATTGAAATGTGCCAGCAGATTTCTACTTTAGGGAAGAACCAGCTTATTCTCTCTGCAAAGTCACTACTTTTAATCCAGATCTTAAAGGATTTATTCCTGCTGTTTATCTGAAATAATTGGGTATATACAGAATTTGTTTTATACATTATCTTTCAACCTTCACTGTTGTTCATCTTGAAAGCACAGGCTGCTAGTTGCAGCCTAATGTTCTGTTAACACTGAGGGCTGAAAAACCCTGCTGGAAGTCATCCTATAACCAACCTATATGATGGGATGAAAGGTGGGAATGGACGCAGAGAGGAGGATGGGGGATCAAGAAGATGATGCTGAGCATCATGGCAGGCCATGGTCTCAGGTCTCCACTTGTCTTATTAGTTTTGTGATTGCACAGACCCTGTAGTAAAGAAAAGCTACAGTTAAGCTCTGCTTGTCTTTGGCGCTGTTTGCAAAGAGCTTGTCTCCAAATGGGAGGAGCATCATGGCACGAAGTGATAAAACACTTACCCCGAGGTGTAGTAAGTGGGCAACAAAGGCTGGCAGCACTGGCCAAGCAGCAGCAAGCTTTTACCTATCAACAGGTTATGATAGGAAATGCTGCACGGAGAGCACAACAAAAACACAAGTTATTTGTGTTTGATGTGATGGAGAAGGGAGAGCAGTGGAGAGGCAGAAAGAAAGGATGCAGGTCACAGAGGAGACGGGCTAACTTTAGACCACCTAGCTCATGGTTTCGACATTGACTTGGCCATGGTAGTCTATTTTAGAGAGAAGAAAGATAGAAGGTAGAACTTGTGTGGAAAGACTCAAGTTAGTCTTCAGCCATCCTAATCCTCCACTAAAGAGCCAAGCGTGGTAGCACATGCGCATACATACATTTCATTGTCTTTAACAAGCCCGTATGTAGTTTTGCACTAGGAAGAAGAGAGAACTCTGTGAGGAAGCAAGCAGGGCAAGCCTGAGTCTTGCTGCTTAATGCACTTACTGCACGCTGGTGCATGCTCAGGTGCCATGTGGACGGATGGAGGATAAAAATTTGAGGACAGTGGGTTAAACAAGTGGATGTACGCAGGACCCAGTGGTCAGAAAAGACAGACTCAAGAAAGAAAGATAGAGGAGCAGGTGTGAAGTAATTAGCAGTTTTTCCTCCATGTCTACCATCTCTTATGCCTTTTATGTCACTTCTGAGAAGTTTACATGTGGATTGCAGTGCTGGAAATTGGGTTCATGGGTGCAGGTGCTACTTAAACACTGGGAATCTTTCACCCTCCAAAATCTTAGCATTTAGTCACAAAAAAAAAAATGTCCACATGAAGGATGTGATTTTGAAAGTTCTAGTAAGAAATGAAAATGTGAATCAAATTTGATCTGAGAGAATGACAGTTGCATGAATCAGAAAATTGAGCCATTGTATATTATCTTGGATTGAACTTGTATCTTAAATCTGGATCTATGCATGGCTATGGAAAACTGCCAATCCAGACTTTCAAACCCCAAAATAAGTATGTTTTGCTTTGGTTGTATTTGTGGGCTTGAATCGGGGCTTATCGTTGACAAGAACATTATCCTATGAATAGAGCAAACCCTGCTCTTACAGTGTGTGGAGAGAGAACTTATTAACCCTAAGGAAATCCACTTAATCGGTAGGGATCTTAAGCAAATATCTCCAGAACACATTCTGTGGATGTTCTGTGGAAAGGGCAGGTTGCCAGTCTTCAAGGAATTAAAGACTTGCAGTGGAACAAGCTGTCTGGAGGGCTTCAAGGTCATGAACATTTGCCAGGAATAACCTGATCATTATAGGTCCTGTGTGTTCTGTAGAATAGACTTGGTGACCACAGCATGTCCATTCTTCTGTATTTTATAGAAGTCACAGAAAGCAGTTTAAATGTTTTTTGTTATTCTGATGAATCCGTTTTGTTCTTGTTTTTGTTTTTGGTTTTGGTTTTGGTTTTTGTTTTGGTTTTGGTTTTTGTTTTTGTTTTTGTTTTTGTTTTTGTTTTTGTTTTTGTTTTTGTTTTTGTTTTTGTTTTTGTTTTTGTTTTTGTTTTTGTT
>VXAV01000941.1:118802-154882 GCA_013399715.1 Alectura lathami
TTTTTTCTAGGCAAAAAGCCTTGGCTGCTACTGGTCAAAAGACAATAGAAGATGCTGCAAAATGGTAAGCATCTGTGATTTCTAAGGAGTGTTTTCACATTAAAACTGACTAAAAACACTTGTTCACATGCTGATTCTGTTGATGAATCCAAAGTTAGCTGCTGTTAGAAACTTTGCATATATATATACTTTTTAATTTTTTTTTCATTTTATTTCATGTAGAGAAATAAATGCTTGTATTTGTTCTTATTCTGGGATGCAAGGTAAATCAAGAGCTGGGGAGCAATGGGCACCCCTGCGCAAAAAAAAAAAAAAACTACTTTTACCACAGTGATATTTCACAGGAGTGGAGGACTGGCTGCTCTGGGCACTTGTCCCCAGTTTTAGGTCTCCTGCGTAATTATGGACTTAGCTGCCAAGTGGCTACTCACTGCAATGAGGCTACAGGTTCTGAATCATAATCATGGGGGCACACCTAGGAGGGCACTACAAGCTGCACCAGAGTAAATGTCCTCTCTATCTCGGCACAGCACTCTCACCTCATGAGACCTTGTGTTGTGCACCCTTGGTTTTTGAGCATGGTGTCCAGTGGGAGAACCTGGTCTCTCCATACCTAAGGAACTACAAAAACTAAAAAACTCCTTTTTTTCTTCCTTTTGTTTTCAGACACTGAAAGAATTTAAAATACAGAATACACACCAAAAAAAAAAAGATTGAAAAAAAAAGTACTAAAGACCTTTATCCATTAATTAGTATTTCAGAAAATTTGTAAGCAGCTTTCATTTTATTTTTTCATTTGTAAGAAAGTACCAACTTTGTATTTCCTTTTCCTGATCTCTACTATCGATGTCTTCAAGCAGGGAAAGAAGAGTAAGTGGTGCATATGCTTCCTCTGTGTGATATGTTTTGATTCCAGGTTGCACTCTCACTGCAACGATCCCTCTCTGGATGACCCAATCCCTCAGGAGTATGCACTGTACTTGTGCCCCACTGGCTGCCTCTATAACCACCTGCAAGAGTTTTGGAAGGAGAGCAAACGCCAGTGCGGGAAAAACAGAGCCCACGAGAATTTCCCACATATCACTCTCTGCGACTTCTTCACGGTAAGGCACAGAACGTGTGCAAGGCTCAAACAGTGACAACTGGTGAAGCTGGACCACCTCGTGAGCCCCTGCCAGTAGGTCATTGCTATTGTGGGGTGAGCCAGCTTTTATCCTTTCTGCTGAAGCTTGGGCATTGAGAAAAAGAGAGAAGCAGAATGCACAGGAGTAGAAGGAGCTTTGTGAGCTGGGCAGTGCAATCAAGTCATCTTTGTCAATAATTGAAGTTGGAAATCAAGGTCCCGAGCTGAACTCCTGGCGGGTTGTTTTGTGGCTCTGGAGATGCTCCTCCTGTCCTCCTAGGTGGCCTTCTGAATGCTGGGTAACCCTCCAGAGAACATCTCAGCAAGGTTGCTTCCCATATGCTTGTGATTGCGCCTTTATCAGCAATGATCAGCAAGGAGTCACCGGTCTGGACAAACTCTGGAGCCACCAGGAATTTAGTTTTTGCAAGTTGATGAAATTGCACGTGAACATCAGCTGCATCTGAGATGAGCTGAAAAAGAGATAAGACAGAGCAGCTACACAGAATTATTGTGTTAAGCATACTTTCATGGTATCCATAGACAGTGAAAATACAAGCATTTTGCTGCAAAATAATGAATAGCCTGGTACTCTGTAGCCATCAATCACCATTCTACAGAACAAAGAATAGGAATCAATAACAAATGCCATACTCTTCAAAGGTGTCAAGTTTAGAGGCCTGACCCTGGAAGAGATGATCGAATTGTAACTCACACCTCATGCACCTCAGCCCTGTTCCAGGTAGCATCCTTCTAGGGATGAATGCACCCTCGGGTGCTATTCTCCGTTCCTCAGCTGTCAGCAACAGCTGACCTGGGCACTTCACACATAGAAAGCGAGACTCACTGACCCGGCTCCCACCTCTGCCTCCCAGCCCAGCCTCTCCTGTTTCCTGACACCCTGCACCTCTTACATCTCATGGACCTGCCAGCCTCAGAGGAGGCACTTGCCCTGGGTGCAGGTTCCCACCTGCCCCTATCCCCTCAGCCCAGCCTGCTGGTGCCCCCCTCAGCGTGTGCATGAGAAATGCTTGAGAGGGAAGGGCCATCTAAGCAGGAGGAGGAGGAGTGTTTTGCAGCCCTTTTTTTCTCTTTGGCTTTTCCGCTTCAGTAGATTGGCCCACTGCAAAGGCCAAATGGAGCAAACAGCTCTGCTGTATGTAAAAAAATGTAAAACAGTGTGGAAACAGAGCATCGTTAATGTCTGTGTCCTTGGCTGGATGGTATAAATTCCATTTTTGTCTATTCACTTCTTAAATTACTAAATTGCCACTCTTTTTTTTTTTTTTTTTTTTTTTTTGGTGGGAGTGTGGATTTGTACAATCCTTTAATTTGCTGTGATTAGCAGATAAAAGATCACAATTACGAAGATTCCTTATTAACTTTCCTATGTATGTCGCTCAGCATCTGAACTCTTGAAGTTTTAACTATCATGATTCTAGCTGAGAACTGTGGGATAACAATAATAAAGATTATTACTTAGAAGCGAGAAGTTCCTGCCTCATTTCAGATTTGTTACTTCACACCTGTCAGATGGTAAAATCTTTTGGATTTTTCCAAAATCCAAGAAAGCAAGATACACTTAATGGTAAAATACTCCATCTTCTGTTATAGCATCAGAACACTGTGCTGACCAAGCCGTCTGATACTAATGCTTTTAATACCAGGAATTTCAGGCAAGTTTGTAGGTGTGTTGTCTTTCTTGGGAAATAATGACCATCCTGTTTTCTAGTGTCACTGTGCAAGACAGGCTGCCACAGTGGCTGTTGATCCTGGGGTAAAGGATGCCTTTCCTCTGCTTTCTTTCAGTGTGAAGACCAGAAAGTGGAGTTACTGTATGACACCTTAAAGCGAATTGGTGACAGCTTTGCCCAGAGGTTTCCACCAACTATTTCCCTATCACTACATTCATCCACCAGCTACCTTGGTTTCTTTGTTGGTGACAGCCATGCAAATATCCTCAAAGAGTTTGCTGTGGCCTTCTCTTCAGAGGCTTCAGCCCTGGCAGGTAGGATCGACATCAGAGGGAAGATGGGTCGGCTGTCATACAAATGCTTAGACCTGTGCTGCTCTCCTTGGATTTTCAAAATGACTTTCGGTCTATTCAGTTTTGAGCTGTTACAAAGTAATTTCTGCATCAAAAAAAGCCTGGCCAGCAGGGCAAGGGGGGTGATCCTGCCCCTCTGCTCTGCCCTGGTGAGACCCCACCTGGAGTGCTGCGTCCAGATGGGGAGTGCTCAGCACAGGAGGGATGTGGAGCTGTTGGAGTGCGTCCAGAGGAGGGCCACAAAAATGATCCAAGGGGTGGAACACCTCCCCTGTGAGGACAGGCTGAGAGAGTTGGGGCTGTTCAGCCTGGAGGAGAGAAGGCTCTGGGGAGACCTGATAGCAGCCTTTCAATATCTAAAGGGGGGCTACAAGAAAGAAGGGGACAGACTCTTTAGCAGGATCTGTTGTGATAGGACTAGGGGAAATGGTTTCAAATTGAGAGAGGGGAGATTTCACCTGGACAGAAGGAAAAAGTTTTTTACGATAAGGGTGGTGAAGCACTGGCACAGGTTGCCCAGAGAGGTGGTGGATGCCCCGTCCCTGGAGACCTTCAAGGTCAGGCTGGGCAGGGCTCTGAGCAACCTGATCCAGCTGTAGGTGTCCCTGTGCACTGCAGGGGAGTTGGACTGGACGGCCTTCAAAGGGCCCTTCCAACTCAAATGATTCTATGATTTTAATTTCTGTTGTATTGGCTTCATCAGGGTTATTCCTATCTGGTTTTCCTTTGGTTTGCATTTCTTTTCTTGATCTGCAAGCTGTGTTTGGTTATGTGTAACTTGAGAGAATATTGACCAGGATATCCAAGATGGGCAGGAATATAGTCCTCTTTATCCCCAGACCTCCACACCCAACATCTACTTCGTCTTTTCTTCACTGGTGTCATGATTGTGAGGGGACAAAAGCAAAAGAGGTGTTTGGAGGAAATAAACCAAATCCTAACTATGCCTAGTTGTCTGTCTCATGTGCAGCCTTGGGAAGACAGCAGATCTTTCTACCTTGGGGATGCTCAGCTCTCTGTGGCCAGGCTGAGGAGGAAGGCAGAAAAGAAAAAGCAAAGAAATAGAGCCCAGCAGGCCTGGGTTTTCTCTAGTGCTCTCATAAGTCCTTCTCCTCTTTAATCTGAGTCACTCGTCTTCCTTTGGTGGTTATATGCCAGCTGGGGATCTCCTGCACCCCCAGAATTGTTCATCTGAGGCGTAGCAAGGGCAAACAAGATTTTTACATTCATATCATCAGTGGGTGAAGTGTCTTTTACATTCTCAGTTGTCAGGGTAATAAATACAACAAGAAAATGCAGAAGTATATTTTAAACCAAGCCTGGAGTACTAGGGAAGGGTGACTCTGTAAAGTCCTAGGAGTAGGCACATGCTTGCAGACACTGGTGCAACGAGCGCCATAGAAATATTCCCAATGACACTGGGAAACTGCGTCATCAGTGGAGACTGAAGTGACACAGCACTCAGATAGCTTGGTCTAGGAGAAACAAATTTGGTACATCTCAGATGGGAAAGGAAATCAACAGTTTTTCCTCTCAGGTGAAGCCAAGGATCAAATTCAATCCAGATTTCTCAATTATTTTGGCATGATTAAAGCGATGACATCTGGTAAAACAACGATTTAATAAATCTATGATCTACTCTGCTACTCATGACTAAGAGATTTCCTGTATCATGCAAAGCATGTAGGATAAAACAAGAAGAACTTTAAATGACCTGAACTTGTATGTCATGAAGTGAGCTGACTGCTTTATCCCTAGATTGCCACGTAAAGCCCTGCCTAAAGCAGCTCCACCTTACCTTGGCTCACAAGTTCTGCCCTCACCACCAGAAGACTTTGGAACAACTCGCCAAAGGCATTAACCCAGGGGAGACCTGCCAGTGGGTAGCTGCTCTCTATTCAAGAGACATGCGTTTTGTGCATTACCAGGTACTGTCATCAGATTTTTTTAATTTTCTGGGCCTGTAGTTAGAATATTTCCTACAGTCTTCTTGTTGTTGTTCCCATGAAGAAAACCAGTGCATGCACAGTACAGCGCTTCGAAATGCATAGTTGTTTCAAGGACCTCTTTGGGCTGAAAAACTGTATTCCTGTGTCTATAGGAGATATGTTTATGGTTACCTCCTTGACCCGCACATCAGCAAGATCCAATTCCAAGCTCCAGCAGAAGAACTCATATTACAATTAGCTATGAGAAAACAAAAGAGACAGGAAATGATGACCTTTGAGCATTTGCTAGGGCTTGTCAGATCACAGCTCTGCAGTAAAATTCCATTCAGCAGAATTAGTTTTCTTGGCTGCTCAACAGTGATGAAAATGGCACAAGTCAAACATCAGTGAGCACAGTTCTCCTCGATGATCTTCTGTTTACCATGCTCTTAGCTAAAAACAGTCAATATTTTTTCCAGTTTTCATTTCCAAATTTAAACTACAGAATGATAAATGAACACTATTTTTTAATCAGATCATTTTGTTTCAAGTCTCTTGTTGGGTTTTGGTCATACTAGGGAGAACTGCAAGAAATTACCAAAATAGCTGATAATTCTTTTGCTGTGTCTGCTTTCAAATAGGCCTGTAGTAGTCACAGGGGGAAAAAAAAAAAAAAAAAAAAAAAAAAAAGGTAATTTTACAAATACTAAGTGCCTATTTTTACAGGCATTGCATATACATTTTTATCTATCTGCTGAAGTGCCATGACAGAGCAAGCTGCAGTGCAGGAAATGATGCTGATGGCTGTGTCCAGCACAAGGTTAGCGCATGTTCCCTGCATGCTGCAGCCCCTGCAGCAGACACTTGGCCTGACCCAGCTCTGTCTTTCCCCAGACGCTGAGAGCCCTCTTCCAGTACAAGCCCCAGAACATCGATGAGCTCATGATCAATGCTGGGGACTTCATCTACGTCGACCCAACACAGCAGTCCGATGTCAGTGAAGGCTGGGTCATTGGGACCTCACACCGGACTGGCTGCAGGGGTTTTATTCCTGAAAACTACACAGAGAGAGCCAACGAGTCGGACACGTGGGTTAAGCACAGGTTGGTCACAGGCCTCTCAGCAGGTTTCATGGGTGCTGCTGGCTTTATGCAGCTGCTGCTCCACCTCGCTGCCAGCTGTGGGCTGCTGGGAGAGAGCTGGAGGTGGGGTGGAGAGGGCAGAGCAGGGGGCATGCTTGGGGGCTGGATGGGAAGATGAGATTTCTGAATGGAAAGGGATAGGTCATATGCCCATGGAAAACCAGAAAGAGCCCAGCTGCTTAAAGGATGGCCTCTCTTTGCTCTTGAATAGCTTGAGCCACAGAATCCCAGAATGGCTGGGGTTGGAAAGGACCTTAAAGCCCACCCAGCCCCAATTCCCTACCATGCGCTTGTTGCCACCCACTGGATCAGGCTGGCCAAGGCCCATCCAGCCTGGCCTTGAAGGTGTCTCTTTTACCTCATTTCAAGAGGCTGCAAAGCTAACTTGAAATGAAACCATGCAAAGGTTACTCCACCGCTGTGTGTCCAACCTTACCTTGTCAATTCAACCTGTATCAGGCATCTTCCTGGCTTCCTGTGTGGCAGATGCTTCCTGTAGTTTACAGCTGATTTTTCTAAACCGGAGATGTAGATACCATCCTTGCTGAGCCCTTAGAGGCAGAGAGGAGGCAGGTAGTGTCTACTGCTTTAAGCTAACACTCCAGAAGAGTTACACCAAATATATTCCATCAGTTCATGTAATTTTACTCCCATTTTTACTGGACAGACTAGAACTCAAGTAAAGTGGTAAACCAGATTGCACGTGTGTGAAAAACATTGAACGGAATATGGATCGAGGCAGTCATGTGCCTACAGACAAAATCATGAGTTAAAAATCCCTTCTATATGTTTGTTCATATGTTTGTGTGTGTGTGTGTGTGTGCACTGCTTCTGCTTTTTCTACAGGGAATACCCTTTTGCACCAGCTTCAAAGGTTTTCACCCAAACTGCAAACGAGCCTAATGTTAAGCTGAATGGACAAGTCCATGCTCCTGTTACATCAAGGAGTGTAACCAATGTTCTTTCACTTCAGGTAGTTGTTTTTTTATTTCTTATCTTTGCCATGTGGTTGTGCAGATATGCTATTAAGTAAAAACATTTGTTGATTTTAATAGTATCTTCCTGGTTCTCCTTAACAATTTCATGTTATGTTGTATGTATGCAACAAGTACATATACTCACATTGTCCGGTACTATATCTCATAAATATCTTGTAGTGTATACGATGTGGTATTACCCTCATCTGTTTTCATAAAACACACTTCTGCAAGAGCCACACATCCTCCCACTGGTTCACAAATGGTCTTGCACCCCTTATCTCACTCAGATCTGGGGCAGAGCCACCGCCTGCCCTGAGGAGCACTTTTTGCAGATGTTCACGTCTTCAGTCTAGGAGTTTCCCCAGCCTCTGAGCTCCTCCCAGGCAGAAGATCAAGACCACAAAACCCTAGTTTTAGACTCCTAACTCACGGTGGTTGATTAGTGCCTTACAGAAGAAATGCGGCAGTGTTTAGCAAAATACACGAACATATATCTCATACCACTTCTTACGAATTCCCTTCTCCGCTACTGAAGATACACATCGCTAACCTTGGTGTTGCAGCAGTAATGCTGTGATGGGTTGCTGTTGAAAAAGTTTTAAAGCCTTTGAGCTGCTGCTCCTTATGTTTTCATCTCTACCTTCATGTACTGTAAACCAACCCTGAAATACTTAGGACGTATTTGTAGTTCCATGCAGACTGAGGGAAAACATGATCTAAGATTCACTGCTGACTTGGCCACACTGTTAGAAAAATGTAAAATTAGTGTTTTCATCAGAAAAAGGATGGACTTAGTGTTAGAAAAGAACATTAGCAGTTAAATCTGTTAGCTAGTTTCCCTCTTTTGTTTATATCAAACAATATATACTAATATTATAATTCCTTCCCACAGTGGAATTAAAAGATTTACCAGCATTGCCTTTCACTAGTATAAACACTGAGTTAAAACCTAACCTGCAGTCCATGAAAATCAGGGATATTTTTCATTTGCCTTCAATAGAGAGCCAGTCAGTGTTTCTGTTATCCTACAAATGCTAATCCATTTTAGCAATTCCTTCCTCTCCCCCTCTGTGCTTGATATAAACCTCTCAGGACAGTCCTGCTGATCCTTGCTCTGCTGGGCAGCATCCAGAAATCCAGACTTTTCACGCAGGTTATATATAATGTTGTAATGGAAAGCAATTTCTATGCAGCTTTCTCAGAATGCCGTTCTGCGAAGAGGCATGCTGGTGATGCGCCACGGGGAAAGAGTTGATCAGGTCTTTGGGAAATCTTGGCTTCAGCAGTGCTTAACCGCAGATGGTGAGTAAGATAATGGGAGGATCTGAGCAGATCTGAACCAAAACTGATGTACCCTAGTAGTGGGTACAAGAGATTCAGTCTCCTACATGTAGGTGCAAATGCTGACACAAAAGAGTGAAGAATGCTGCGCAGTCAGACACAGCACTTCTTTGACCTGCACCTAACCAGTACTTCATAATGTCCTGCTGTCTTTCATGGTGTTGGATAAACACCAGAGAACAAACAAAGCTCTCGTGGTACTACTCATACATCTCACTGACAGACGCACAAAGCATAAAATCTCTACCATTAGTTACTCAATTGATCTAGCTGGGGTTTATCAGACTTCTGCACTTCTCTGTGCTCAAGTTAGCACCATGATCTGTTGATCGCAGTACATCCCTGGCCAAACTTAGAGAGGAAGAGTAATAGCAAACCATGGTGGAAATGACACATCAGTACAGACCTGAAGTAAAAGTTGAATTTCTTGGCACTCTCTATGCCTCTCTTAAAAAATTATTTGTTGTGAATAAAACTGACCCACAGCAGGTTAGTATGTGTTGGGAGGGAGGAGAAGAACTAGAAGGAGGGGAGTTCAGAAGGATTAAGCCACGTGTGTGGAACTCGTATTAGATAATGAGAGTGGCACTTCTCATTATCTAGTTTCATAATCAATTCATTTGATTCATTTTTCTTCAATGGAAATATTTTTTGTCATTTTGGCAATGGTAAAAGAATATTGATACGAAGTGGATTTTTGTTTCATTTGAGTCCCACAAAGCCAAATTCTCATGATTTCTTGACCTCTCTCTCCTTTACTGCCTTCTTCTTCTCTTTTGGCACCTGCAGAAGAGGTGCTATTTTGTTAGGACAGGTGATTTCCCAAGTCAGTGTTGTAACCTTAAAACGTAGGCTCTTTGAGATAATAGTAGTCACTGGGGTTTTTCACAGGGCCCCAACTGGTTTTATCTGCCACCAGACACATAACTCCGAGAATTCAAAATAAACAGGTCCATTACAATGAAATGCAGCCTGTGTGTTTGGTTGCTGCCTCCCCCATATCACAGCAAAATGTTCCACCTTGTTTCAGGAAAATACTACAGAGCGGACCTCAACTTCCCTTCCACCCTACCAAAACGGAAAGACAACGTGAAGCATTTTGAGCACGATCCTCCTTTATCTTGCTGTGGTATTTTCCAGTCAAGACTTATAGGTAAGGTGAATAATACCCTCCTGCAAATATAAGGGTTCAGGAAGCAAGCTTTCATCATCTGGCAAAGCTCACACTGGCTTACTAGTAGAGATGCATGCTAGCAGCCCTCTTTGTAGTAACCATTCTGGATGGACAACTGCTGCAAGATCTTGTTAAACAGTAAAATAGAGCGAGGCTGGTTGTTCATCTTGGAGACCCAGTCTGCCAGTCCCCTGGCCAAGAAAGTCAAAAGAAAGTAACTGCAGCACTACCTGTGCCCCGCTGCATGTCTGCAAGGGACCGATGTCTCATGCAGTTGTCACTGAGGGAAGGGGCTGGCTGGAGGACACAGCTTCTTGGTCAGCAGATTGCGGTCAGCTCATCACAGATAACTGCAGGCTGGGTGATGTGGGTTAGTGTGACTCAGTTCACTCACCCAATGAAGCTGGTTTTGCTCCCTGAGCATGCACTTGACATCGACAGTAGAAGTCTGGTGCAAATGCGTATCTCTGGTGATTCAGATGTATGGAGACCGCTGAACACCCAACTGCTATTTGCAGAATTGGAGTGCATCTTCTATAATTACCTTTCCAGCACTCAGTCCCAGTTGTTCTTTGTAGAAAATGTTTTGCAGCACTTTCTCACCTATGATAAAAGAGCACCTTATGTTGCTGTTCCCACCAGGGGAAGCTCTGCTGGACCAGGAGGTGACAGTCAGCTATGTGTACTCATCACCCGCCCTCCGCTGCATACAGACAGCCCAACACATACTGCAGGGTAAGGCAGAAAATCTGGTCGGGTGCTTTTGCCACTGTGAAAATGTCTCTGTCAGACTTCTGTGAAGTCTCTGGGATGAGCAACCAAGATGCACAACCTCTACGGATATTTATCACTATATGTAAGTAGGGAAGACAAGGTGTTTTTGTCTAGCTAGTAGTACAGGCAGTAATAAACATGTCATGTGTATGATCTGAAGAGTACGATCTCACAAACTCTAACCCTCCTTCTTTCAAGTGAACTCTGATATTGCATGAAATTGAGGCTTTTCACATCAGGGTGAACTCAGCTGCTAACCAAATCCCCACTGCCAGCTCTTCCAGAAAACTTCCTGAGCATGAAGGCAAAAGTTCCCAGTGCTCTGAAGGATGTATTTCTGAATCAGGGAAGATGGTTTTCTACTCAAAAAGTTTGCCTTTGCAAGCCAAATTATTTTATTTTCATCATATTTCAAGAACCTCTGTCCTTCCTCCTCTCCCTCTTCTCTTCCTTGTTCCTCACCTCTCCCCAACAACAGGTCTGTCAAGGGTTCACAGTTCACCGTCAACTCTACATCAATATTAGGATGAGGGTGCATTTCGTATAGGAAATGGCGCAACCCAGTAACCTCTCTTGAGAATAATAAACAAAAGAATGTATCTTTTTACAATAGAATTCGATTTCTGATGCTGTAGGATGATCTAATGCCCCACAGAGGGTCACTGAGTAACATGTTATATAAAAATGATAAAGACATTTCCCATGTAAAGTTTATTCAGATTGCAACATTGCATTCTCTTCTCTTCTGTACTTTGGAGATCATCAGAAGAGAGCTCCAGAAATAATAGTAATAACAGTAAAAATAACAATAATAAATAATAATAATGCAATAGGTTTTTTTTGTGAGTGTGCCTTCCTCTTTTTAAGAAATATTTCTTCATCTTGCAGGACTTAAATTAGACCAAAAAGTCAAAATCAGAGTGGAACCAGGACTGTTTGAATGGACCAAGTGGGAAGCAAGCAAAGTAATTCCCAACTTCATGACTCTCACGGAACTGACAGAGGCCTCTTACAACATAGACACAAGTTACAGGTAATTGCTCTGTATTTAGCTGTTAAAGCCGGTTCTTCTTCCCCTGAGGTACCTCCTCACTTCTATGTGTGTCATAAACCACTAGAGACATTGCAAAAAATGGTTGGTGCTGATCAAATTCAAGTCTTTGTGGTCTGTTCCCAAAGTGACATACATAGCCTGCTGTCTTGCAGCAAGAGTCGACTTTGTTACTCTAGCATGGAGACACACGGACACTTTTAGGAATGTGCACACGTGTAACATGCAGGCTCACAGGCACACATCTGATGCTTGCATATGGCATCAGCCTTGCTCTGGTGTTGCCTTCATATCCACCTCTGTGTCGAGAGAGGTGACCCCAGCATGAGGCAGCTGTCCTCCTGATTTGCGCGGCTGGCAGGACAGCAGCGTTCTGCTATTATTGATGTTCGTGCCAAATTTTGAATTGCTCAGAGAGAAGCACTGTGTTCAGCCAGGATTTTTTGGGGCCCTCAAAGCTCTAAGATGGGGGTGATGCTCTTTCATTTGCAAACCACAGACGAGCAGGAAACGATCAGCCTCCAATTCACCCAGCTGCTCACCATGCTCTCAGGCTGCTCCGTGTGTGGTGCACAGTCAGCTCCAGGAAACTGCTCAGCTAGCAAAAGCGAGCGTGTCTGGGGGTTCCCACGTGTGTAAGAAAGGGGGAAGGAAACTTCTGAGCTCCAAATGTATTTCTCACAGCTAAGTGAGCGTCTTCATTTTAAATCATGTGAAGGAATAAAATCCCTCATTTTCTCAGGTCATAGTCCGTTCTGGTGTGTTTCACTAGTTTTTTCGATACTGAACCACTTGTCACAAATTTCCACACAGGAAAGGGTGCAGATGTGGAGCAATGACAAGTGCAGAGGCAAGCCCTGAAGCAGTGCTCACTGCAGCCTTTAGGGCACTTGAAGCTCCCACAGGTCCAAACAAAAACAGAGCAGATGAGCTGTAACCCTGGACATACGATTCCGCTTTCTTCCTATCGGATGCAAGGTTCAAAATGCTCTGCTTGCAGGGGTAGTTCTACCAGTCACCCACTGCAAGGGACAACCTTTAGGTAGATTTAGTTAGAACAGATTGTTCCCTGTCAGCGGACTTAACTTGGCCAGAACTGATATTAGCTATGACTAACAACCTAGTATGATCCTGCCACACAGTTTTACCACTTATTTTCTACTTCCGCAGTTTGTGCTGATGTAATGTACCAAGGACTCACCTTTAAAAGTACACTAAAAACATATAATGTAAAGTGTGATACCAAACCTTGCTACAGTATATTAATCTAATCTCTCTCCTGCCTATTCACTGAATAAGAAGGCTGTTAATTCAGCTGGGCAGCTGTTTTTAGAAAGAAATGAGCACCCTGGATTGTGTCACAGCACATGGCTAACAATACTTGCCAGCCATAGCTGTGAACATCTCCGGCTTCCAGAGGAGGCAGATACAGAGGATAGCGGGAAAAATAGGAAGTGAGTTTGAGGAGGCTGAATTCTGTTGCCAAGAATCCCTAATTTAACCATCGGCCAGGTGGGTAAATTTCAAAGGCAGGAGACTGTTGAGAGGCAGCAAATCACCGTGGTCCTGCTGCCTATTTTGCTTGTCCCACAGCCCTGGGGTGCCCAGCAGGGCCTCTCGTCACAGGGAATTTGGCTTTCCTGGCTCACCACCCTTGGCATTACTGGCCATCACACATCAGGGCATGGCAGGCTCTGCCCCTTCCTCCCAAGGATGGACACTGCTGGGGTCATGGAAGATGCTGAGGAGCCTTGGGATGGGGTCTGGCTTTGAACAGTCTCCACTCTCAGCCACAGGTTTTATTAAAGCATGGTTTTCCCTGCTTCTGGTGCTTTATGAACTCCAAGATGTAGCCATAATGCTTAATCTAAATTCCTGTGCAGGAAGTTAGTGCTCCATGCAAGCTGTCAGCCAACTCAGTGAATAAACCCACATCCTTTTAACTAAGTATCTCCTCTCTGGTGTACTCATTCAATAGTGCTAACACTGTCCCAGCACTCACCTAGATTAACATGTATTTGTGATTATATCGTCAGGGGCAACATCCCACTGTCTTCTCTGGTGCCAGCGGAAAGTTATGAAGAATATGTAAGCAGAAGTTCTGCAGTTGTAAAACATATCATCACTGCCTGCCCCAGCAAAGGTAAAGGTTTCAGATCTTTGTATATTCTGTCAGACACTTTCAGTATCAGGAACAGGCAGACATTTGCCAACAGAGGCACATTTATTTGTCATTTACTTGTTGTTTGTATTGCACAGCGTTCAAGGTAGGCTTGTAGTTCTTGGCCTGGCCTGTACTAAATCAAAATATATACAATTTCTGCAATAGGAAGAAAAAGCAAAATTAAAGAGAAGACAGTACTAAATTGCAAGAGTCAGCTTTGGTCATCCTACATCAGGATGCAGCTCATCATGAGATAATGTACTTTTCCGGAAATATTTTTTCTTAGCAAATGCTTTTACTCACTGTCTGGCATGCCTGCAACACATCAGGCTTTTTCTGACCAGCATACTACACCCTGCCACATTACCAAAGATGTCTGCAGAGTTGAACAGCCCCAAAACAACCTTACACCCACCACCATGGCAACGTGACAGTGCTGCAAGCCCCTCACTACCTTTCTTTTCTTATTGTGGCGTATCAGGTGTCATCCTCATCGTGGGCCATGGCTCCTCCTTGATGTCTTTCACCCGACCTCTGATAGGGCTCCCTGCCAGAGACAGCAGTGACTTTGCCGAGGTGGTCCGGAAGGTAAGAAGCCTTTTTAATTCAGCAGGAAGCTTTATCTTTTTGTTTCTGTGCTCTTAACATGGAGCTTTCTTACCCAGCAAGAGACGTGTGCACTCACATGTCATTACCAATGACATTAGCTTTCTCAATACAAATGGAATCTCATGTAGATTTAGCATAGCGCTAGTGGTCAACAGAAGCATTTTTTTCTGTTGAACAGCATGTGAGGAGATTTTCATTTGACTCCACATGTTACACCTACATGTGAGAGGCACATGGAAACCTCTTCCTCTGGTGTGAGCCTCCTTGCTATAGAAACAGAGCTAAGAGCCTTCCCTCTCCTCCTCACAGTGCTGTAAGTGTAAACTGTGGCTATATTCAGTGAGTCACTCTTTACATGATATGTTTTTGAGTCACTGCAAGTTCACAGCTCAAGTGCTCAGGTACAGCATGAAGTGGAGAAGGGTTTTCTTGCCAGCTTCACAGCTGAAGCCTCCACTTGAGAATTTGCCGCAGAAGTTTTTTGTTTGTTTTACATGTGTATTATCAACAGTGGCAGATTTTTTCACCCCAGTTTTCCTTACCATCTGTCTTGGTATTACTAACTGGATAATTCAGTCTTTAAGTGTATTTTTACCACCCACTGTTGATGCATAAGGAATGAATACATTTTGATCTTCAAGTGTGAGTGCGGGGTGATGACACAAGCTCAGCTATTGCACTACAGGCATCCAGCCTGATTTCAGTTCATTTCAGAAGTGGCAAAATGCCCCCGTCTCTGTTCCCAGAACAGTCTCAGGGTCTGCTCTTCTGTTCTGCTGCAAAGCCTCCTTTATGTCAAAGCCATGACTCTGCTGGTAACTCCTGCGTGTGTCCTCCTTTCCTAGATCCCTTCGCTGGGCATGTGTTTCTGCGAGGAGCGCAAAGAGGAGAACAAATGGCAGATGGTTAACCCTCCAGTGAAGACATTAACTCATGGAGCAAATGCAGCATTTAACTGGAGAAACAGTATCATGGAAGATTAGAAGGCCAGCTCCATCCTTGCAGCTGCCAAAAATGAGGTGAACACAACTGATGGTTCAGTACAGTCCAGTGATTCACGCAGAAAAGTGACAGTAGCTGGGAATTGCCCTTTCTGCGTAGTCAAAATGCAAAAAGCATTTCTGAGTTTGGTGCCTAAATGTTGCTTTTTTTTGAATGACTGAGAAAAATAAACTTAGGAACTGGCATACAAGAGAGCAATAACTCCTCTGGCGATGAAGAAAGTACTTCTTTCCCTTTTTGGGGGGATATCGTGTGCAGCATTTAATAAATACAGAATACCGGATTGTAAATTCTACTGCTAAAGGCACTAAATTAGACATTGTTGCATTTTCCAAGACCAAAATACATGCAGTAAGAGCACAGCCAGAATTGCTTTTTTCAAGCACTTGGATATTTTCTGACAAGCGGGGAAATTGGGACTGAGAAAAGCGATCTCCTGCCTCAAGAGATCCGCTCTACCTGAAGCCACTTGGTTTCCTTTTGAGTCCTCCAGTTCTGCAAGGGCACGGGAGGAGGGGAAATACCATGCTGTCAGCTTGTTTACCACTTCTACAAAGGGGATTCATTTTCCACCACAGCAGCTCCCCTACTCAGTGTTTCCACAGTGATCCATATCGCAGAAGGGACTAAATAATCTCCTTGGAGACAACTGAACTGATTGCCTTACTGTTGCTGGGGCAAACAAAGATGCCCTGCGTTACTGTACTGGTGACAAAACCTCGATGTGAGCAACTCCAATTGCTGAACACTTCCTGAGATGGCACATGCAGGACAACAGCTTTGCTTTGTGCTGTTCTGTGCCGAACCGTATAAAGGGTGACACGCTGCCAGGCTGGTTGTCTGACAGGTCTCTGTAGCTCTTCTCTTGGTTGTTTGTTTGATTAAAGAACTGTAGCCCCAAAATTTTATGTAAAAGAAATGGAAAATTCCAGTTCATTAATTTTTATGCAGCTTCAAAATTAGATTTTACTTTACTCCATTGTAATTTTCTGTAGTTGCATCTATTTCCTTACAAAGCTATGTACTTAGATACTTTCAGTACAACCTAGAGAATCTGAATGTTTCGCTTATATCTTAAAAACTGAAACTGTAAACTCTTTTGATAAAGTCATACGGTGAAGTTAATCTATGGTGACACCTTGTGGGAGAGCAAAACTTCAGCCTTATATGCCTAAATAGGATCTTTAGGTGTGATCAAGGGATAGGGCAGCAACATCTGTATGGTTTTTTTTAGCAAGAATGAGGAACACTCACTTAGTCACTCCTCCTATACACTTTGAAAGGTTAATAACAGAGAAATTTCTTACTTAAAAATGTTTGTGACTACTGTTAAGCACAACAACTTGAAGAGACGCTTGAGTCCACTTCTTCTGAAAAGCAAGAGAAAAGCAAATCTCTGCCTGGTTTATTCCTGATTTTTCCAAAGCCTTGTGCCAGCATTGGTATTTGTTCAAGGCAAATGACAAAATCTGCTGACTCAGAACGGGGGCTATTTCTGTTCACTTTGCACAATTTTAAGTCATCGAGCACTGATTAAAGCAGTCAGGTAGATTTTTGACTGGAAGATTTATTACTGAAATACTCTGTAACATCAGGAAATTTTTTTAAAGACTGTATGCAGCAGTTTTTGGTGAGTGCAGAATGATGTATGGGCCTGCTTTTAGTGCTTTCTTTAATGGGTGATTAAAAATTAAAATGTTTGATCTTCTTTGAACATAGGCACAGCACAAAAGCTTTGAACAAACAGAATATTGTTCTATGGTACATAGGAAGGAGTTAGCAAATCACTGAATTTTACAGTCCAGCATTTTGCAGAGATCTGACACCTCTCATAATGGGTTTGGAGAGCACTTCAGGCTATTTGCTTCTAACAGCTAGTTTAGGACCATCTTCAGTGTCTTTATCCTTCAGCAGTATTCTGGCCTATAATCACAACACCAAAGCAATTACTGTCTGAAGCTTGAGAAGCTTTGTAATTGGTCTTGGATTCACCGTTTTTGCTGTTTCCTCCACTTCTTTTATACTTTATCCTCTCAGTGGGTCTTGCAGCCTCCCCCTCTGCCTTGTTTCCACTAACCCACCCGCAAGGCCACGTCTGCTGAAACAGATGTTCTCTTACCTCCTCAGAATCCTGCCAATCTGCTTTTAGGGTTTTGACTCTTTTTACTTAAGCTTCTGTATGGCTCGAAGGGGAATCAACCACCAGTATTGTTGTCTGCATTCAACTGGTTGGTTACAAACCTTCAAATCTGTGTCCCCAGTTAAGCAATGGGCCAGAACAGATCAGATGGCAAATTAAGAAAGCATTTAAAAGCTGTGCTAAAGACCAAAACACCCCAGCCTCTTCTGTGAGAGGGCAACATAGGAACATGCTCTCCACATTGGTCTATGAGCAAAAACAACTGATAGGCTCATGGGGTCTGCCCCCAGAGATTGGACCCCACGAACAACTTATGACTTCATCCTAAGTCGTTTTCTACTGCCATAAGAAACACTCAGGTTAAATAATTAACGTAATGGTTTTTCCTCTGTGCTCTTTTCAGCTGTAGGGGAAAGAAATTGTGGGAACCTGTCAGAGGGAGCCCATGAGAGCTTTACTGCCCTGAGGCTGGTGGGGTGGGAAAAACTCAGGTGCACCTGAGTGCAACAGCTTTTGGAGAGGGTTCCTCTCCGAGATAGGGGTGAAGGAACTACTATTAATGAGTTAATAATAATATTAATGAATTAATTATCCTTAGGATATTTCTGGAAGTTACAGCGAAATGAAGTACTTCCTTCTACAAAAGCACTGATGGTTTCCTAAAGGAGCAAACCATCTTCTCAGGAGCACTTTCCAGCACGCGGAAGTTTCCAGATGTTCTTAGCTGGCATGGACTGTATTCTAGACAGGATGCACTTCTTGCAGCTACACCACTGGAGGTCACTCACGTACTAACAAATGGCATAGTGCTGCCTGTTCCAGAGGAAAAGTAATTTCATAAATCCTCTGAGAATTAAGTCAGTTTGAACTGAAGATAACCCTAAAATTGAACTGAATTGGAATAAACACTGTGTGGGCATTTCTTAAATTTACAGTAGAATATAGTGAATAAACAGCTAGTAAACTAATGATTTGTAAGCTTTTATAAAAAAGTTACCAAGCCAAGTTTGCTTTGATCTAGCGACAGTAATAATGGAAATGCAGCACATCTCTTTGCCAGAGAAAGCCAAAAGAGGAAAGGACAGTCACCTCTAAAATTGCTTACTGAAGTCCTGATGGTGTGACAAGAAGTGAAAAAAAAAAAAGACATACAAGATAGGAGGGAAAAAATCGCATAGGAAATTTCTCACTGTTCATTTCTGATAGAAGAAAAAATGCAGGAAGAAGTAATGAACTCTGTTTACTTCATATGACTCATCTCCCTGTCTCCACTTTCTGTTAATCTGTATTCATCACCGACTTAAACTTCTGGGCTGAAGTTGTTGAGCTGCAGAGAAAGGGAACTTGTTAAAATGCTTCCCTTTATTTTTCCCTAAATGAAATTCTGGTATAGATATTCTGAATTAAAAAAAAAAAAAAAAAAAAAAAAAAAAAATAAAAAGCTTTATTAAATCACCTTTTTTTCTTTTTCCCTCACTNAGGCCAAAACCAGCTATTTCACTTCTAAAGCAAACCACTGCACGCCTGTAACTCTCTACACCTCAGGCTCGAGGCTCATCAACATTCATACCAATGTTCTCAAATGTATGAGAAAGTCAAATTCAGACAGATGCGCCAGTTAATGATCAAGGATTCGTTTACATATTATCAGGAAAATAATCAGCTGTTTCAGAGCAGCTTTTTTCACCTGCAGAAAAGGAAAAAGTATGTCTATGGCATAGAGCGCTTGTACAACATTTTGTGCAGCTCTGCCTCGTTCTGTACTTATAACTTCTTATTTATATGATGTCATTTGATTCTGGTAGCTTCTAGAGAGCTTCTTCAGCTGATATGTCCTGGTAGCTGTCTCTTGACTGACAGGTTCTTAATTTAAAAGGAGCCACATGTTCAGTAGCTAGCTGCCTGCTTGTTAGGGATATTTTTCGGTTGGTTGGTTTGTTGTTTTTTTCTTGTTTTTTCCTCCTTCCTCCTCTCTTGCAAACTGAGCTTTTGATAGTTTGGGTGCTGAGGGAAGGCAGACACTCTCCTCCAAACGGTGTGGGGCTGTGCAACACCAGTGCTGAAGAGCTGCTGGGCCTGATCTCCACCACCAGAGGAGAAACTATCCTTGGCATGTCACTGGTGTCACTCTAGACCTGGCTTGGGCAGGGGGATGCTGTGTACAAGACTCGAGTTGGTGTCTTTTGTGGGGCTCTGTGTAGCGGTCCTGGTGTTGCACGACCAGGTGGAGGACCCGCAGGAGGTGGGGGAAGGTTAGGGGCTGCGCTGGATGGAGTCTCCCCTGAGGGAGACTGTTAAAGCTCACGACTTCTGGCAGCAGGAGGAATGTTCCCCCACCTGCCCAGACCTGAATGTAGAGAGTTGGTATCGAGCCCCAGTAGCCATGGGAGGGAAAGAGATGCTGCTAAGGGAGGCTTCTGAGCCAACTGGCCCCAGGCAGTTAGGCCCCATCAACACCAAGAAGCAGCAGCAAGTGGTAGCAGCTGGACATATCCTTCCGTAGGGTATAAAGGTACCTGCCTATGTTCCAGATCTCCTGTTGCAGCAAGTTTGCTGCTTGGCAAATGACCAGATCCTGGGTGTTGTAGTGAGATGGCCAAAGCTCATCCTGCCCTGTGACTGTTACCCCTTGTTGCTCATCAGTGTGACCATCAATGATACTGGGGGAGACCTGGAGCAAAAAAAGAGTTAACTGCAGGATTCTGGCGAAGGACATGGGAACACACACAAGGTCTCCTCCACAGGATGAAGCCAAGTAGGAGGAGATGCAATCCCAGAGACTGACAGCTGGTAACATGGCTGCTGCCATAGGTAGTGCTTTGGCTTTCATCACTATGGGTGCCTCCTGGAGGAACAAGCAGGTACAGAATCCATCTAACAAAGGAGGGTAAGAGCATCTCTGCCAAGAGGTTTGCAGATCTGAAGAGGAGAGACTTCAGCTTGATGTCTTGGAGGATGGTGACAACAGTTTGCAGCAAGTGAGTAATGTGGCCCTATAATCGGTGGTACAGGGAGGGTGGATACGGACAAAGCTGGAGTTCCTGAGTTCACTTCCAGCATAAAAGATCCTAAGATTGCCTTCTAGCATGTTATCTAACTCCCAAGATGGAGACCAAATTCTGATTTTTTGGCCAATACTGAGGTATTCATCAGGTTTGAAAGGCATCTGTCTTCCTGTGAGGAAATGAATATAGATCATCAAAAGCAAAGTACTTACCACAGGCATAAGTGTTCTGATCGGTTACTGCATGCAGATATGCTCCTTTTGAAAACTATTGTGCCCAGTGTTTCAAAGCTTTGATCCTGCAAATGTGTGAGGACACAACCTACAGATCCAGAACTATCCCATACTGAATTGGACAACTGCCTGCTTCTGTTCGGAATAAAGTGGTCCTGAGACTGCACACTCTGAGATCGTAAGAGTTTTGGAGAGGTATATTCCAGACACAAGACAAAAATGTTTATTCAAAATGTAACCAAGACTTTTATGAATAAAAATATTGCAGGTTTTCTTTAACTAATGATTTACTCTGAAATTTCATTTTCTGCCTGTATTTGTCTTTAGTTTTATCCAATTATTCTGCCTCCTTTGATTCATCCTCGTCTTCTAAACCAGCAGTTCCTGTGGAGGGAAAGAAAAAAATAGAAAACTGAAATTAAATTTATTATAAAATACTGGAAAATAATCCTACTAACCTAAAACGTAATTCTGGAATTGTGCTGCCTAGCCCAGCCTTCCTTCCCACCGCTTTTCACTGCCAATACTTGAACTTAACTGTTACACATTGCTTCTCAGCTGCCAGAGAGACTCAGCACACACATACTGACTGCCAGCCAGTCCATATGCAACTCTGGAACAGCCAAAAAATGCCTCCTGTTCAAAAGAGCATCACAGAGACATGGAGTAAGACGGATAGAATTGCTGTGTGGAAAAAAAAATGATGGTAATGGGACAGAGAATGCAAACCTGCAAGAAACCAGATTTTGTTACATCTGCTCCTCACAGTTTGCATATTTTCCTCAAATCATTTCCTCTTACTGTAACTTAATCTTGCTAAATTTGTAAAATCCAACTCTAGTTCTAGAAATAAAGAGCTGAAAAGACCTTCAAAAATACCTATTGCATTCCTGTTTTCATGCATTAGACTATGCATCTGTACTGTCTCTGACAGATCCTTGGATCCATTTGTCCTTAAAAAAAATACAAAAACAATGGGGAAAACTACTTTATTGTAGTAGGCCAGAAAATTTGTTACAATCAAGTTCAGTCAAAAATGATTATTTGAGTCCAAGAGACTTTGAGACAAACCAGGCTCCATGATTTTTTGCCAAATCCATCGCAGAGCTATGCAGAAAACCTGCTTAGATTTCTGCTGGATCTGATCCAACCCCAGGGATCCTGTAAGATGTCAGCCCTACACACCAGACCATCCAGCTGGCTAGTCTGCCCTGAAGCAGGAGATCACCTTCACAGGTGATGAGTGAAAAATGAGAGCAAATAAATTCAGAGAATTCCAAGAGCTGCCCTAGATGTTTACGTTATACCTCCATGTAATTTTCAAGTTGTTTAATAGTTTTTCTGACCTCTGTGGGTAGTGCTTTGCTCTGATTTACTGTAAAACATATGGATTACAAATGGAGAAATTTATCTGATGTTTTGCTCCATCGGAAGCTTGTAAATGTTAACATTTGACAAATGCAAAAAAAGCACAACTGAGTGGAAGCTTAGAGGCTAAGTATGGGTAAACATAGGTGCTTCCTTTTATGTTGCTTTTGAGTGATTTTGTATAAAAATAGGCTTCTGAACTGCCTGGAAGAAAATGTGAGCATCCAAATTCCAGACCTCTTTGTAACCACACACTAATGTACTCTCAGCTCTCAGAATCATAATGTGTAATGATACCTAGGACTTGTTTCTTTTTTAACTTCTGTTGAGAGAACAAGAACACACAGTTCTACTCAGGACTGAAAAGTTGCGTGCTCAAAAATTCCTGAATTGCCCAGGCTGCTCTCTCCTGTTTGTACAAAAGGAAGCTTGCAGATGTGATCACTTTTAAACTCAGCTCTGTACAGTCAGTTCTCTACACACAGATAATGCTGCACTGCAGTATCGCTAATTTGTGCTGTTAAGGTATATGAAGTTGACTGCTCGAAACCAGTTAATATCTTCAGAGGAGCTCTACCCTTACAAAAGGCAGAGGTTCCCACATTCTCTTCAGCCTGACGATGGGCCTCCCAGCAGTAGCATGTCTTCAGCCGACTGATACACAACATCTCCAAACCTGATTGTTCATGGAAGAATGAGCACACATGCCTCGTTCCTCACCTTGGTCCTCCTGATCTTCTTTGTTTTCTTCTTCCTCTTTTATTCCCTCCACCTCCTCTTCTGCATCCTCTGCTGGGCTAAAAACTTCACTGGGTACTTCGTGAAGAGAAGGCTCATCATCCTTACCCTCAGCAGACTCATCAATTACTGAAATATGAGAAGTTAGAAATAATGAAGAAAATCAATTTTCACAAATTTGCACTCAGTCATTGTTTTCATGCAGCAACTAATAACTCTGACTGAATTCTGCAGTCTTTACTCACATGAGAAATCCCACAAAATTTTCTGCAGCCATTTATACTCAAGTTTGTATAACAGGTGATGACACAGACAAAACGATTCACAGGCTTCCCCAAGACAGTTGCATCTTGCTATGATATGTGAGATAAAATAGATGTAGATATATTGTGCCATTTATGAACTGGCCTGGAAAATCCCAATACTAAACATATGGTAAATAATAGGGGAAAAAAACTTTCACAGTCCTTGGAATTACATATGAAAAACATGGTTTCAGGGGACAGTCAAAACACACCGTTTCCAGATGTCCATTGCAACACACCTGCATTTGTTTGCATTTTCTCTTCTTCATCTGCTGCTGCTGCTGCTTCATCTGCTGCTGCTTCTGCTGCCTCTGCTGCTGCTTCTGCTGGCCCTGCTGCTGCTTCTGCTGGCTCTGCTGCTGCTTCTGCTGGCTCTGCTGCTGCTTCTGCTGCTGCTTCTGCTGCCTCTGCTGCTGCTGGGGACGCTTCGCTGGGAGACGGTACCTTTTCCACACCAGGAGTCCAGAGTGTTAGTTTAGTAATTTCCATTGCTTTCCATTTTGGTGCAGCAAGTGATGAGGGCTCCTCCTCCTCTTCTTTCTCCTCTTTATCCTAAAAGAAAACTCTTAAAATCAGGTAAAATTTTGTCTCTCCCCCAAACAGAATGGCTGGGAGGGGTCTATCAAGCATCTCCCCTCCTACGACTGTCTACAGTAGAGCAGTGGCAAAATGAGACCTGCTGCTCTGTTGGGCAGATGCTGTGCTGTCTTACCTCATACGGGAACGGAATGGCAAAACAGTTCCTTCTGCCTTTGTCTTTGCTTATGGAGGACCCTGGGATGGATCTATGAAGCAGTAAGGTACTGCACAAAGCTTACGGTTTTGAAACTTGAAACTTTTTTATTATTATTATTATTTTAAAAAACATGCTTTATTTTATCCAAATATGAAGGAGCATCTGTAATAAAGTAATTCCCTATATTGTAAACTAATTTCTCTTAAAATGTTCTTTGTTTTAAATGAGCTTTGCTCTGAAATTGCTTCAATGAAAGCAAAAGGCAAAATTTAATGTTACTTGAGTGACAGCACTGTCCCTTGCTTTACATAATGCATTCATACAAGAAGAAATTATTATGAGTTGAGAGTAAAGATTTTCAGAAGCCAGGTGCTTGACCTTGGGTTCTTAAATTCACATTTCAGGTCCCACACCAACGGCCTAGTACTCCAAAATCAGCACACTCAATTCCCTGCTGCCTGGGAACACTAGATAGACATCATTCTGGATACTTCTACCAGGTGTAGCCAGGCACCTAAACACAAATCTGATCCTTCATTAGAGGCGCTCTTGCTTTTAGCTAAAAATATAAAGCAGTCTCCACGTTCTGCAAATCTCTATCAGTAATGATAAGATCTTTTTATTATTTTGTCCTGTCTTAGGAAGATTTTTACTTTGTTTTAACTTGTATTTAAAAAATAACCACTTCAATATTAACTAACTAGTGCTCAAAGAATGGTGTTCATGTACAGCCTCCTTCAGGTATGCGTGATGGAAATGCAGGAATACCTGTCATTGCAGCTGTCAGAACAAGCTGACCACAGAGAGCACCTGGAACAGGGATGAGGCTGCAGATACTGCAGGATATTTATTTCTACTAATCACTCACTGCTCTTCCAAGCAGCAGAAGAGAGAGATTATGTCTCACACAAATGCACAGTCCCTTGAGCGGTATTTCCCAAAAGGCACTATTTCTCTCACAGGAATATCATTCCAGTTCTTAGAGCTAGTACTCAAATACTATCGATATAAAATTACAGGTCCATTGTAGAGAGACAGAAAGACAAAAAGCAAATCTCTTGGAAAAGGTAACACATATGCAGTAGAAGAAACTTGAAACTTAGTGAGATTATGTTATGAAACACATTGCATCAGAGAATTTTTAAAGAGCGTGTAATGGGAACTAACGTGTTGAACAACAGAAGTAGAAAACCCTGAGCATATTTTCTTGAAATCAAGACATTAAGATAAATTTCTTATTTTGATAGCTATTTTGTATCATATTAATCAGAAAGATTTAGAAAAGTTCATGAGTGAAGGAGAAAAAAAAGCAGGCCCTGATCCCTATGATTAGTAGCTGTGAATATTAAGCTTCTTACAAGACTGGGACAATGATGGGACATACCTCTAAAACTAGAATCTTCTGGATTCTAAAATTACCTTTTGCTGAAATAGCATCAAGCAATTTGGAAAGATACTAAGAAATATTTTTCATTGTTTTCTGGTGTTCAGAACAAGGTGGAATACAGGTTAAAAGTACTGTCTGTTCTTGCATGGTTTGAAGCCACAGAAACCTAAAACATTTTGTGTAGGTCTTGATTCTTCCAAAGTTTAAGCAGAAAGTATTCCTGTCTGCAAGCAGGGTAAAATCACACTTTTAGTTGTCAAAGTTTACACAGTAGAGAGGCTAAAGAAAAAAAGCAAAATGAAACCTTATTTACTACTTAAGAAAGCACGTTTCCACCCTTTTTTGACTGGTTAGGTCCAAGATACTTCAACATCAGTATCCGTATTTTATAGATTACTGACCCATATCCAATTTATTGAGTTCCCTGATATTCAGTGTAACTTTCATTACTTCTTTTACCTCTGACTGTATGTATTCACCATGCAGTTCACATCCAATGTCAAAGATATACTTGCCATGACCCACAGGCTGCACAAAGAGATACAGAGAAATCAGTAGAACTACTAATTTAGCAAATTCTAAACATATAAATGTAAAATATGCTTTACTACAAAATTCATACAACAGTCATTAACAGTATTGTGCAAGAGAGACATGGACACACGGGCCAAAGTACACCAGGGGGCCACCAAGCTGACCAAAGGACTGGAGCGTCTCTCCTGCGAGGAAAGCCTGAGAAAGTTGGGATTGTTCAGCCTGAGGAAGAAGAGGCCCGGGGGGATATCATCAATGTCTATAAAATGTCTGAAGAGAGAGTGCAAAGATGATGGAGCCAGGCCCTTTCCAGTGGTGCCCAGTGCCAAGACAAGAGGCAGTGGACACAGAATGGAACACAGGAGGCTCTGTCTAAACACCAGGAATTACTTCTGTGCTCTGTGGGTGACAGTGCACTGCCAGAGGCGGCCCAGAGAGGTCGTCCCCTTGGAGATCTTAAAAATTTGCCTGGACTCAGTACTAAGCAACCTGCTCTGTGTGTCCTTGCTTCAGCAAGGGTTTAGATCAGACGACCTCCACAGGTCCCTTCCAACCTTAACCACTCTGTAAGTCTGTAATATTGTTTGAAAGCAAAGTTGCAGCCACCTGGCTTTCTGCTCTGCAGATCAATTCAGTTTCATCTGTTACACTTATGGTACAAGAAATACTACACAAGAACAGGAGCCTAGCTTGTCATTTTAAGTGCAAACAGATCATATTAAGACAATTCTATGCCAACTGTTCAAATGAATTGAGAATTTTCTGGCACACTTACATTTCCATCCAAAAACTTGCCCCTAAATCTGTGGTTTAGGTGGATAACTTCAGCTTCTCCTTCCTGGCTTCCATGTACCCAACCACCAACATACGCAGATCCAGTATCTTTATAGACATATGTCCCTTGCCCGTGCCTAAGGAGAAAATAATAATCTTGCTTTATATTACTGAATATTGAGGATATAGGATGTTGTCATACCTAAGGTATTAAAACTGTATTGTTTAAGTAGCTGAAACGGCTCAAGTTGGACTAAACTGCCAACATCACCCAGTAGCACTTGATTCGCTGCAGTGAGCCATGCTCTGAAAACAACCGTCGTACTGTAATGCTGCTGGGTGACTTGAAAAGTCACCGTAAGAATGAAACAAACCTGCTGTTGTTAAACCATTCTCCAGCATAGGTGTCTCCGTTTGCATAGGTATACTCTCCATAGCCATGTCTCTGGTCATTTACCCAGCTTCCTTTAATGAGAACACATCAAAAGCACAGTGAGGTGTGGTATAGTTAATTGTGTGATACAGTGCTCAGCTTGTAAAGTTATCATACATGAATTTAGCTGATTTCTAAGTGAGTGGAGAATGCACCTTATTAGAGAAGGAAAACTGTGACACCATTATGAACGGCTACTAAAAAAACAAATACTGCTCCCCCCAATAAACACAAATAATCTCAAAAGAAAGGGAAAAATTTGTCAATTAAACATAGGCATATCTGGGCATATCTGATTTGTCTATCAGTGCTTAAGTAGGTGAATGTTATTATCAAAATGCATAAAATCAAAGAAGTACTGATACTCTCTGGCACAGAAAACTGTCATTTATCCTATGTCTTGACAAACGGATGAGAATTCCAACCGACAACGAGACGAGCCACCAGTAGCTGTAACAGGGTAGAAAGCAGCTCCATACGCAAGATTATCCAATAACTTTCCACCTTCTGATCTGGGTATATGTGGAGGAACAATTCCACTTTACAGACAAAGAAAGTTCTGATGTTCTCACTTGAGATGGTTTTGCTCCTCTATTCAGATACTGTCTTCCTTGCTCTGTTGCCAAGGAAAGGCAACAGAGTTCCGCATACACAGAATTTCCACGTTCTATGCAAAATGATGCTAGATTGTGTGTCTTAATTACTACCATGTTCAAACTCAAAATAAATAAATCACAGATGGATACCCTCCAGTAAGCAATAACTGGGCTGCTCTTTTTGCTCTGTGCTTCTAGCTCTCACAATGTGACTGTTCCTTCTTGCCTAGCTTGGAAAGGAGCAGGGGACAAAGACTGTCCCTTGAAACCTAACTGATATTCAGCAGGTTTCAGGTATTCTCCTGCGGGAAGGGAAACAGTGTGAGTTTCAACCTCTTCAAACTTCAGATGCTCCCCAATCCCTGGGCAAGTGCTCTAATCAGACAATTATTTTTTAAGGGTGGACCTAATAAAGTCCTGAAACAGTCTACACTGAACACAGCCACGGGTTCTAATCATCATACAGAAATAAGCAGTTACACTCTCTTCTATCATGATTGCACTAGTTTAGAAAAGGTGCTTGATTAATTCTCAGGACTTGTAATATTCTCCTTGAAATAGGTGCATGACAAGAACAAACTGCTACTGAATATCACAGTTCTCATGATACTCCACATAATTCCCCACAAAGAAGTAAAAACCTGTTCTCAGAGCCTTGTAGCAAAAAAAAAAAATAAAAAAAATAAAAAAAAAAGGAATCAAAGGAAATGTTTCAGAGCAAAGTTACCTTCTTAAAATAATATACTCTCCACCTTGCTATCTCCTTGCACTCCAGGGGTTGGGGAAATGTGTCTGAAAAGAAATCTTTGCAACTGTGTTCAGTGTTTTACCTTCATATTTTGATCCATCTGGGTAAAAAAAAGTACCATGGCCATGCTTTTTGTTTTGAAGGTATTCTCCAACATAGTAAGCACCGTTTTTAAATCTGTAGGTCCCCTGAAACACATTTGGTATAGATAAAAGACTTGTCAGTTCTCACTCTTGTTTCAATCCAAGATGCAAGCGAACAGAGCTGCAGAAACACGGGCACACGAGCAGTGTCCTCTGTCACTGCCTCACCTGCCCATTTCTGAGGCCGTGCTCGTACTCGCCATCGTAGGTATCGCCATTGGGTAGCTGTGCTTTCCCACGGCCGTGTCGTTCACCTTCCGCATTGCGTTCACCATCATACTCCTGATCAAACACAGTAACAAAGTTCGTGAAGAGGGGCAGACCTGCCCAAATCTAACCTCATTAGAGGAAACCACGTTTGCCCAAACGCGCTCCCTTTCGGCCCAGACTGCTTCTGCACAGGCTCTCTCACCAGACCCTGGCACGCAGAGGCCTTCCTCCCCTCGCGACGCACTGCTGGAAGGCATGGATGACTCGGGATGAAAACAGACCCCAGCCCCACCCCCAAAACTACCGTGCCCACCGGCGAATCGCCCTGAGCTCTCCCCCGCGGGACCTCCACTGTTAAACCCCCCGCGATCGGTAACCTCCGCTCTTCCCCGCCCTGCCCCGAGACCCCGCTCCCCGCCGGACCCCCAGGCCAGCCTCGGCCTCCTCCTCCTCCTCCTCCTCTTCCTCCTCTGCAGAGGGGGACGGGGACTCTGGCTCCAGGGGAGCGTCAAGGTCCAGGGACTCCGACTCCTCCGGCCCCGGGTGGCTGCTGCTGTNGCTGTCCCGGGTGCTGAGGGGAGCGGGCGGCCCCGCCCCGCGCCTCCGCGCTGAGGGGAGGGCGGCGGGAGAGGGCTGTGCGCCTTCCTTCTGCCTGTGCCTTGCCTTCATTAAGTCATAACGCTGCCCCGTATGGAAAGGGCCTGTGTGGCATTTTACGGGTTACTTACGCCTCGTGGACCCAGAATAACTGGAGCTGGAAGGGGCTTTCCGAGGTCATGTGGTCCAGCTCCCCTGCAAGGCACAGGGACAACCGGGTTCGCAGCAAGGAACCGTGGCCCCGATCTGAGCTGCCTCATCCCGTCACTCCCCACGTTTCATTTGTGAGCTGCACAATGCAAAACCGATCGATCTTAAAAACGATTTTATTTGCCTCGGCGCAAGGCAATGCCTTGCTATTCTTTGCGGAGGAAAACACCCTAAGAATCCTCCTTGGCCAAGGGAGCCACTAGTCAGTCATCACGGCCCGTGCCTGCTTCCTGCAGGTGTCAAGGGCAGGTTGCCTTGCTAAATGCAAGGGATACTTTGCTTCTCTGCAAAGGGGCAGTGCTTGTGCCTGCTTCACACCATGTGCGCATGAGGGCTGTGGGCCTGCCCACGGCACAGGGCACTGCGTCGGGTGGATGAGCTGGCCTCTGGAGGCCACTTCCCACCTCAGCCGTGCTGTGCTGGCGTGGGGCAGGGAATCACCTCACTGTCACTTTGCACGGGGACTTAATGGCTGAGGCTTCACAAGAGGAGCCATGCAGCAGCGTGTGAGGTGAAGGGATGTGAGCTGAGCACTGGGCAGGGGTAGTGAGGTGTCCGAGGGAGGCAGCAAAAGGAGAGTCAAATGGTTGGGAAATGTGGTGGAAGTCACCTTACCATCTAGGTCAAAAATTTTCCACCCAAAATGCAAGAAAAACAGGATCTCTGTACAAAGATATGCCATATAAACTGGTCATTTTATTGTTTTCATAGGTAGCAATCTAAAAAGCCAGTATCAAGGTGTGTCACATCCGTAGCAAATGTGTCTTTTTATTTTCAGTTGGGCAAAAACGAAAACGGAAGTGAAATTATTGCAAAATACCATCCTGCTCTTAGCCAACAGGAACCCTCTGGGCTCCCAAGTTAGCACTCAGACATTACTCTGAGAGTGCTTTCTGTCTGAAATATTTATGAACACTGGAATCAAATTTTGTCAGCTGGCAGAGCATTGCAGAGCCATGCTTTTATTAACTCAAACTCGTGTGGTTATTTCTCTTCCATGCAGATCCCCAGCATTTGATGAAGAAAGTCTGATTTGCATAATGGCTGCACTGTTAATAAGTAGCTGCAGAGTATGCAACCTACGGCTCTGATTGCTTGCCTCCTGCAGAATTGGATCTGAGTGCGCTTTTACAAAGCATCAGCACTTCCTCTTTTGTCACTCTTGATGATGCCTACGTCTCCTCTTTCACCTGAAGAAGGCTAAATGCCTTTATCTACAGTAAGGTAATATCTCTAACTATAAAAACAATTACTTAGCCTGTGCGTGGCACATTAATTGTAAGCAGACACCGTGGCTCAGACTTGTAAGGGAAAGTATGTTTGAGACATAGATAGAGGTGATCCCAGTTCAGCTCAGTGACGAAAATAACTGGATGTGTTCACCTTCAAAGTTCACCCAGCCAAGGAGACAGCTGGGACAGATGCAGAAAGCAGTGAGAAGCTATCAGATAAACTCCCCTTCGTTATCACTGACTGTTCTTGCTGGATAGGTTGCTTCAGAGTCCTGAAGGAGGAAAGGGTCCGAGGAAGAACAGTTCGCTTTGCTTGGGAAACACCCAAGAGCTATGTAATATTTAAATTTGCTCTGAACCTAGAAATGGCAGATAGCACGGGTGCCTGTGTGTCAGGATCACACAGTTCAACCTCAATCTGTCATGTGAAATTTCCTGTAGCCAGGAGCTGTCCTGTGAGGACAACTACAGCTTGTACAAACGCCCATAGTGACGAGGTGGCTCTGTTTTGTAGCTTCTGCTCTTCCAGTTGCATTGTGGTGCGCTTCAATGTCAGGTGAAAGAAGTATGAAACTCTTGAAACAAGGGCTACTACCATCCTTATTTTCTTGTTCTTCCTCCCTTTTTGTCAAAAGACCAACATAATTTTGTGAATGCTCTCAAGCTCCTGCTGATCTTAGACCTCTGGAGAGGGAGCTTCCACTAAGTAGTCCCCAGGCTGTTGCTGACAGACGCTTCCAAACAGGGTAAGGCAGTGACAGCAAAGAATGAGGCTGCGATACAGGATCCCACCAAGTGCCTTTGGTGGGAGAGGACAGCCCTGGCTTTCCCTTTATCCTGCTTTCTCATTTTAAAAGCTAAAACCACAGCCCGGTATGCTGCACGATCTCTACCATATACTAACAAAGGGTAACCTGGCAGAAAAACTTAATAAAATAGCTCTCATCCTCCTGAAATGGAACTATGAAGCAGGTTGGCATAAGCCTTTCAGAGTAAAGTTGTGTGATCAGAGAATTAAAATATCTGAAGGGAAGTTCTTGTTTCAGAATGTACATTTCAGGTCTTTTTGTTATTCTGCCATATCTACTATCAGACACACTTAAAGAATTCAAAATACTCTGAACGGTATATTTTATTAGGTTGTGGGAGCAAAGGGTGGACGAAGTGGAATGCACTGTCACTAATTTCCATATTTTTGTGCTTGTCTTTTTTTCCCCTCCAATTCAGAATGAAGCCAGATTCTGAAATGCCAAAATTCTTTGCAGAATGGGAACTCCTGTTTTACAGCTCTGTTTTAAGCCCTTCACAGGCAAAATGAGAGCTGCTTAGTTTGCTTGTTTGCCAAGTAAAGATAACCTCTTTTTGTGCCATAAGCAAGCCAGAAAAACAAGCAAATTACCTTCCTAGCCACTCTGCCAGGCCACAACTGCCTCCTTCAAGTGCAATTAACATCAGGATACCCTGACAGCCAGATGATTAGGAAAGAAAAGGTTGTAGGAGATCTGGCAGTACTTCCCTGTGTCCTGGCTAGATTTAACCCTGCAGTTCCCTCCTGCATAATCGCCAACCAAAAGTGCTCTATTGTTTTTATACTCTGCCTTTGATTGCTCTGATCTTTCTGCTACTTTTGAAGAATAGAGCCCAATCCATTCTTCAGACAAGTGGGAAAATTCTCCAGTTTTTCTTTCAGGTTTTTCTTTCCACCGAAGTGCTGCTGGGACATACATATGTCGCTGCTGTTCCGTTTAGGAAATCATTGCTCATGTCTTTTCCCAAGGCTTTTATGACAGTCAGCATTACCACTACTACAAAGAAACCAGTTGGCACTCCTGAAATAAAAAATATCTTATGGTCAGTACAAAGCAGTGTTAATACAATGTTTTCCTCTGTAAATAGATTTTGTTTGTTTAAGGAAGCAAACAAACCAAGCCAACCAACCAACCAACCAAACACCACCCCCAAACTTCAGCTTCTCTCTTCACCTGCAGTTTATATGACACAAAGATAGAGCAGCCCAATCCTTCCCCCCCCCATAACATCTGATATCCTGTTCTGGTAACTCAGAATGAATTCAAAGGAGAAGAATGAAAAGTCTGAGGTAGATGCGGCTACTTTGCTGCCTCCACATTCCTGTCAGCTTGGATACCTTCATACTTCATCTTCTTACTCATGACTTGCAAGGCAATTGCTTTAGTGTAGGCTGTCTATTCTGGTCTGCTTTCTATCTTACCATGGCATTTGCAACTGTTCTGGTATTTGATTTCTGTTTAAAAATGGCACAGTCCTTCCTTCTCATATGACTGCTCTCCAGTGATTAAGAGTGCAAGCATAGAGAAATGAAGTCCATCAGCAGCCTACCTGCCTGGTTTAATCAGCCTGCTCCTCAGTAATTGTTCCTATAGCCACACCTTGCACTTCCACTCAGCCCTCTGCTCGATTTAAAAAGAGAACAAATACAGGCAAAGTAACAAAAGAAACTTTTCCATTTCCTGGTGGAAGCAGAATAAATTCTTCAAGATAAGATTCTCATAATAAACATTCTTCTTTTGAACTGTTAGTTTGACTATATCCTGCTTTGCGAATTTCACTTATAATAATACTGCTTGATTTTACTATTTTTTTTTTTTTAATTCTGCATTGTCAGTACATTGCTGATCTTTATTTTTTGTGAGCAGGAGGCTGAAGGCATGGTAGAGCTGGTCTGTGTCTCCAACCAGGGACAGACAGTTTTACTGCCCCCTCCATGTTCCACTTGCTACAGATTTTCCTTGTAAGTAGCTTTTAGCACTCGGGCACTAACGGGATCTGGTTGGGGAAAACACTTTGCAGGCACGGCGGTCTCATCTGCTGATCCGTTTTCCTAAAGACACTGACTGGTGTTTCTCACTAGCATTGTTGCAAGGTAGATGTGGTGAAAAGTACCAGTTTGGAAACTGTGTAGTCATACTACCGTGGCCCTGTGCCAGGGCTAAAAATTCTCATCAGCCGGCAGGGCATGCCGTGCCAACTCAGCTACGCAGCTTCCAGACCAGAGCTGGCTTACCTCCAGCCCTCTCTGAGGGTGGCTGCAGCGGGGCTCTACTTCTCTGCTCCCATCCACGCAGACACATCCTCCAGAGACTCTTTCCTTTTTGGCTCTTTTGAGTATATTTATGTATATATATCTGTTTGCCAAAGCCTGATGGCAGGTTATATTTGGATTATGTCCCATGTTGATGTGAATTGCTTATACAATATCCCAGCAGCTCTGTTGGGAAACAAAGCATGCAAAACTAATAACTGCAACTAAAAGCCACGATTAATCAGTCCTGGTGGAACAAAGTAAAAAATAATAATAATAATAATTTTTATATAGTGAAATACTATTTATCAACCCATTATCATGTAAATAAATAAATAAATTATGAACTTTTTTTGATCCCCTAAGACAAAGAGATCACTTGATGGCTAAATAGATTAGCCTTTCCCATCTGTGCAACCATGAGTCATCAAATACGCTCATGCAATTTACTAGAAAGAAAATAAATAACTAGCTAAAGGATGCGATAACCTGCATTCAGACCTCAGTCCAGCCAGCATGACCTGTTCAGCAAAGGAAGGATGACGCTGATACCCATTGCCTTAAAACCCCAGCTGAAACGGACCCACAAGGATCATCGAGTACAACCGCTGGCCCCACACAGCACCACCCAAGCCCAAACCCAAACCCTCTGTCTGAGGGCGGTGTCCAAACGCTCCCTGAGCTCTGGCAGGTTGGGGCCGTGACTGCTGCACTGGGGAGCCTGTTCCATGCCCGACCCTGCTGGTGAAGAAATTGTGAGGCTGTAGATCACATATGTTATTTTAAAGAATAGTTTTTGTGTTTTGTTTTTTAACCATTTACTCCAGGTGGTACACTTTTTTCTATCTCCAGACCTCTAGCCCTGCACTGGTGCTCCCCACCAGCACTCTATTGCACAACTAGACGGACAAGCTCATGTCACTCCTTGTACACATGTTCTTACTTTTGTTGGTGGTTTCTGACAACTTTAGGTGCTGGTGAGTAGTGCTGGCACAGCAGAGAGTAGCTGTGCCAAGTGCAGCAGCCAGCAGGTGTCAGTGATGTTAGGGGAACGGGATAGGAAGGTACCTGTATTTTAACGGAAGACCCAGTTTCCACTTTTAGTAGGAAAAATATGTGTATATACAGTATATATATATATATTTTGGTGGTTGTTTTGCTTGTGCTTTTCCACCTTGGGGAACAAATGCCCTCTCAGTGAGGCAACGGCATTTCCGTGACAAGCCTGCGCACAACGAAGAGGCTTGGAGCATTTCCTTGTCCAGTTCATGCACCATAGGAAAGGTGGAGGGCAACTACAGGTGCTGTCCTTCCTCCAAAACTTTGGGAGAAATTACAGTCTGCCTTACTCTGCAGGATGATGCAAGATGGGCTAATGTAAGACCTTTTGATGCGGAGTTGCAGCTTTTGCTTTTATCTCTGACCCAAAATCAGCTACTTAGAATCCTGATCATGATCAAGAAGAGTGCATTAGCTTTTGAAGTAGGAACACTGTAGCATTTGAGGGAGAAAAAGGGAAGGCTTTCTTTTTTTTTTTTTTTTTTTTTTTTTTTTTTNTTTTTTTTTTCTTTTTTTAAACCTCGGGTTCAGTGCTTACAAACTTTATCTAGAAAGAGGTGAACCTGAGCAGGAGCCACCATCTGCTAGTGGCAAGCAGCAGGCTGTACAACAGCCACCTGCGTTTGCAATGGCCCAGTATCACCCCGGGTCCCTGGGTCTGCGATCACTATTCTGAGGGAGAAAGGTTTGTGTATTCAGAGGATGTAAGTGTTTGGAATGCGGGGTCTGGGTGAAATCATAGCGAGAGCCAGAGTTTGTTTTACTGGCATTGCTGACACAGGTGGTGCAACAGGAGAGGAAAGGGGCGAAACAAAACCGAGCATTTCAGTGAGTGCCATGAGGTTGCTGGTGCCAGGCAGGTGACACGCTATGAGGGACAAACTGTGACAGAACCTGCACAAGGTAACTGCTAACTGCGATTCAGCTCTGGATGAGACAAACAAAGCACGGGTACCAGCACCGGTGAGGTGAATCGTAAGCACTGTTGCTGCTGCAAGCATGCATTTGTATAAACAAGCTTTGAAATACACAGTTGCTGAAAATGAAAACACACCACCGGATCAGGAAACCAGAAGGTAAATAAAATGGCTAAAATATTATTATGATTTTCCCACTAGTTTTCAGAAGACCTGGCATGTGATTCCTCAGCGGCCCCGATCCAGCACCACGAACACCCGGAGGCACTCCGCGCTGCCCACCGACCCTCCCGCACCAACCCGGGCGGGGCCGGCGGCC